>VRLP01002277.1:0-94165 GCA_009660295.1 Lophius piscatorius
TACTTTGAGTTTGACCATTTTGCCTCAGCAGGTATAAAAATGATCCCTGTTGAGGCATTATTTTTGTAAAGGTTGTGTATTTTCTGGGTCGATTCTGTTATTTAAACCTCAGAACTTTATTTGTCAATAATTATATCCACGAAAAGTCTGGGATATGATGGAGTCTACATCCCCGCCATGTTCGTCGTATGGTTTCTCAAAAAAAAAGAAATAAAGACATATATTAAGCCTGTATTATTTCCAATGGAGTTCTTTGGAACAGACACCCACACACTACACCACCAATTATAACATAAACATAAGATCCAAATTCTAAATGTAAATTGATACATCCAAAAATATATAAACAAAAAGAAAAAAAAGATGTCAAGTTGCTAAATAAATGCGAACAAGAATGATTAAACCCAAAAAATAACAATTTGAACAAGCTTTTAAATATCCGTGGAAAGCAATTTCATTTGATTCAATTATTATCAAGTAATTAAGTTGGTCTAACTTAATCCAAACTAATAAATTGAATCAATCCAAGTAGATTAAATCCAGTTTAAATCCTCTGGATTGTTTCAAATTAGTTCTTGTATTAGTTTCAACTTAATTTACATAGTTAATGGAATTTTATTTGTCCCAATTATTTTGCTTCGGTAAAAATGTCTTAATAAATGCACTACATCCCACCCGTATTTATTAAGTTGGCCCAACATAATTACTTAGTGCTGAAAGAAATCATGTGGAAATTCTGTCTAAGATTCAAATAAATTAATCAAATCAATAAAAGTTAAGCCTTACAATGAACAAATAAGATTTAAGTTTAAATACGCCTCAAAGTCGGACATAACGCAAATTAATCCTGTCAATGTTAAATTGTTGAATTTCTTGTTATTCCTACCTGATATAATCATGTTTTTTTTCCAAACATAAAAAAAAAAAAAATCATCTTACATTGAAATAAATGTAACTACGAACCACAATCAACAACCACATTTAAATCAAAGGCGATATAAATAAAACAAAGATGTTCTGCACTACTTAAGGAAGTGTCATTTTTTTTTTTTCCCACCTGTAAAATGACTTATAAAAGCAAATCAAGACATCAATATTTATCTTGCGATATCCTGGATGTGAATTCATATCAGCCCGTATGAATGTAACTCAACCGTCTTTCCTCTGGCCCTGTCCTCCCCACTAAAAGCCTTTTTGACATGAATTAGCATGTCGTCTTTAAAAGGCAGACGGGTCCAATTTTCCTCTGAGAGGTCTGTCTCTAATAGGCACTCCTTCACAAATTCTAGGCTCATCTAACCTTGAATAAAGAGCCACACACTCTCCTTCTTCTCCTTTTTTTCCCCCTCTCCTCTTAATTCTCGCCCCTTCTCCTCCCCTCTGTGAAAGCACATTAAAACTAACACGAGCTGAGAAAAAAAACAACTTGTCATATCAAGGCTTGTATTTAAAAAAAACCCGAAAAAAACACACACACACACACAGCAATAACAAAGATTTCATTTCCATAATGCATTCTAATGGATGGGCGATGTGTTTCAGCAGGTGAGACCAGAGGGCAAAGGCTTTCTAGACAAACACAACAATAAACCTGACAAGCACCATTATGCCGTAGATATTACCGGCTGTTAGGGAATGGAAATGATGATAATTAGTTAATTCAGCTATAATCTCATTTGTTTGGCCTCACCTTTTGCTAATACGGCTTTGACCCTGATGCTTGAACATTCCAAACGGTATAAATGAGAGCGCCAGGATGCTAATTTAGCAGGCATGTTTATCGGTTGTCTTGCTGTATGGATGAATGTGGGATTGTGGGTAGGGAACGTTTGTTTGTTTGGTAAAAGTTTCTCTGTGATCCTCAACGACTTTTTGGGGGCTTGTTATAGTGAGCTTTTTAATTTATCTCTGTTTTATAGCTGCTGCATTGGATCGGGGTACGTCCAGTCCAGACAGGTAATTTACACTTCTAAAATGCAGGAGTGTATTATTCATGTCCACCAATCAGCCATAAGATTATTACCACCTGCTTAATATTGTGTGGGTTCCCCTTCTGACAAAAAAACAACCTTGACCTGTTGAGGTCTGGACCCAACATCAGAGCTGCGTGAAGTAACCAGATCCTTTACCTGAGTAAAAGTACCAGTACAAGATGACCGTAGAGGTCCACAGACATAAGGACAGTTCCAACAGATTCTTAATGCGATAATCTTCCAAACGCACCCGATAGACGACTCGGCCAGACCACATGACCACATAGATGCTGTTTGCAGTGAGGATTTCACAGTGGCGATTCCGCAGACACCAGATCTCACAGAAACTCCCGGGACCAAACGTGACTTCAGAAGGAAAACAAAAATGGAAGTCGACTTCCCTGTCGGTCCTATTGTGACACGTTTTGCATGACACGTCATAAAGGCACTCGTGTTGTCCCCATAGTTCGATAAGCTGGTCTTCCTTTTCAATATTACGACTGACTCGGGTTACAGATATGTTTGGGTTCCTGTTTGCTGCCATGTTGGTGAGCGAAGGTATTCCGTCGGAGGCAGCCTCATCAATCAGGCCACGTCCCTCCGACCGGTGGGGGGGGGGCAAATCTGGCATTAAATCAGGCCAATCATTATGCTCCAGGTTGTAGCTAGCCTAAGCTGAAAGCTTTTTTCAAACAGATTATATGGGGATTTACTAGCCGTTTGGCCTCATTAAATAAAATTTTATTGCGAGATTAGCACAAAAGTTTTGTGTTACATGGATAATGAACACACGTAACAGAGGCGCACATAAATATGTGAGCGCACACATGTTTGAATCTGTGTTAGGCCACAGTTAATTCAGCACAAACTACTAACATCCACATAAGCATGTCATAGAACCAAAATCCACATCCACATGGATACACGCATGTATTTATGTTTTTATTTTCCTTCACATAGCGCGCCGATATGTAAACACTCACAAATGCCCATGTGTTTATCTCGGCCCCAAAAGCTCACACAAGTAAACAAGCACACATGCGTCCATACGCGGCATAAACGAGGGCGTCCCTTACAGATATCTCCACGCTGTAATCTGCTGTTGACCAGGCCCATTCTTTCAGCCCTCAGCACATGGTGCTCAGTCTCCTCTCTAATAAATGCTCCATAAGCACTGGGCTGTGAGCCAGGGTCCATGCAGGGGGCCAGTGGGGGGGAGCCATGGTTATATGTATACGTGTGTGTGTGTGTGTGTGGTTAGATCCAGGAATTCTAGACTGTCTTTCATCCTGTGCCAGCCTCGCCTGGGTGTGAGCAGCTTGAAGTTTAACTTTAGGATTTATATGTATGCTAGGATGCTGGGATGGAAGCTGCAGTTTATGATCCACTTCCCACTGCCCCGCCACTGGATGTGGTTCCCATAATCCCCCCTCTGTGTCCGTCCTCATGCCTCCTTGAGCGAGCCGGATGCTACTTAGACTAATTTGCTAAAATCAGAAAATTATTCATTTGATAACTGACTCATGTATGTGTATATATATATATATATATATATATATATAAATAAGTCAGTTATCGGTTTCATATATATATATATATATATATATATATATATATATACCCAGCTGCAGGTTGTCTGACGTGTTCTGACTCTTGCTGGTTGCCATGCTTTGGACTTCCCAGCTGTTGCTGTGGTTAAAGCTGGTGGCGTTTTACACTTTAATCTTAAAAGAGGGCTGAAAAAATAGAACTTACCCGACAAACCTTGACACACAGACAGCGTCCCCTGTGAGTAACAAGAACTTTTTTGTCGCTCTTTCTGCTGAGATCAGGTCGACTGACTCGCATCGGCAAAGAGACTCAAACCTTCTCAGTTCCAATAAATGCGTGGGCGCTCACAACACAGATACCAATCAGAACTCCTTTTTTCCACGTGATTTCTGCCTTCATTCAGTAGCAATGGTAGAGATACCCCACCGGTCACTCTATGAGGCACACCTTGCTAGAAGCGGGTTGGAACGCTTTTGCCTTCGGAAAATCCAGAACATCCATCTTCGTGTCATAGATTCTACTGTAAACATTCGTCAGAGATTTTGGCTCATATTGACATTGACAGCATCACGCAGTAACTGCAGATTTTTCAGCTTTGCATCCATGGTGCAAATCTCCAGCTCTAGCACATCCAAAAAGTGCTCTATTTGATTGAGATCTGGTGACTGCGGAGTCCCTTGAACTCATTGTCTTGTTTAAGAAACCCGTTTGAGATGATTTGTGCTTTGTTGCGCGGCACGTTGTCCTGCTGGAAGTAGCCATCAGAAGATGGGTCCCTTGTGGTCATCAGGATATGATCATGGTCATCAAAAATACTCAGGTACATGGTCGGGTTTAAACAATGCCCAATTGGTACTGAGGGGGCAAGAAACAATCCCCCACACCTGAACTGTTGATAGAAGGCAGGATGGATCCATGCTTTCATGTTGTTTACACAAAATTCTGACCCTAATCCAAATGTCGCAGCAGAAATCGGCACTCATCCGACCATGCAACGTTTTTCCAATCTTCTATAGTCCAATTGCGAATTGTATCCTTAGTTTCCTGTGCTTATCTTCTTCGAGGTTCCACTTGTTTTGGAATCAGAGCTGCTCATCTGCATACCTCGGTTGTAACAAGCGATTGTTCGAGTTACTGTTTAGATATTCTCCTCTGACCTCTGACCTCTGGTGTCAACAAGGCATTTTTGTCCAGAGAACTGCTGCTTAAAGGATATTTTCTCTATTTCGGACCATTCACTGTAAACCTTAGAGATGGCTGTACATAAAAATCCCAGTAGATTAGCAGTTTCAGAAATAATCAGACCAACTCCTACGGGCAATTTAGAGTCACCAGTTCATATTCAGTATATTACAAAAGTTTTTAAAAAAATATGTGAATTCCTTAAATTTCAAGCCTTAAATGTCTAAAAAGTGTTTAGGGAAGTCGTAAACATGTTAACCTTCATTTAATGCTACTTTGACGATACACATGTGAATGCTTCCGTCGCAGCAATGGCTTTTTTAGAAAACGCACACATTACTCATTCATTCACATTATTGTGAATAAATACATTTACTTTGCAAGTCCCTGTGACTCCGATACTTTGTAATATGTGTCATACCTTTTCTTGACAGTATTGGACATTAGATCTGTCTTTAAATAACTAGAATGGTCTTAAAGCATCTTAAAATGTCGTCAGGTTTCATTGTCTAAACCTGCAGAAATGCTGTCATTCAATAATAATGTGAAGGCTATCCTCGCGCGTATCCTCGTGCCGGACCAGCCTGTGTACAAAAACCTAACATTTTGTCTGGATGGACAACGAGTTGGGGTTGTTAAGCTAATAACAAACTTAGTAGTGTTTTTAATGTTCTGGCCATGCGTGACTATTAGGCTTAAAATAGCCATTACTAGAATTGAAACTTGCTGTTGTTTTTGTGTTTGTGTTGATTGGAGATTACACTCTGCAATCCATTTTCCCACGTTTGTTTTTACATGCCCAGTTTGAACGAGAGGTCCATCTACAAGAGACATTTACTATTTTATGCAAAAAGCTGTCCTGTAAACAGCCCATCAAAGTCTCCCTGATATCTTAAACTAGGCCTACGACGTCGTCCCAACAGCAAGGGTATGTCTTCTGTAGGGGCTCTACTAACATCTTCTTTTTTTTTTGGTTGAGTGCATATAATTAAGATGCATTCTGTTTATTATAATTCAAATGTTTTAAACGACTTTTCTTTCGGTGTCCGGTAGCTTTCAAACTCTAATCTGGAAAACTGGCTGGCTCTCACTAAGCTCAACAAAATTTAGAGTTTTGTCTGATAAAACGGTGTTTTTTGTGAAAAGGTTCCCCCTATTGAGTGAAATCTGAACAATTACAGTAAAACATCATAACATAATGTGAATCTCCTCAAGTTTAACTCGAACCAATAGTTGATACAAAATGGGAGAAAAACTTTTGGAGACGAAGCTCCACCTCATGTCAGAATAATACAACCGACATTTCCCAAAATCTATATAGATCTTCCTAGCACTAAGGTGAGAGGACGCGGATGCTGATGATTCCACAATATACCTGAAGTTTTTCAGTATATACAATAACGGTGTAAAACTTTAAAATAAAGTAACGTTGTTTTGAATTAGTCAAGATTTGGTGCATGTGAATCGACTGAAGGAGAACTATTTTGCTTATCCTACTCACGGGAGCTTTTTTTTTTTTAAAAACACTGTTACCAAGATTTCCGAATTTAATGAATCATTCTCAAGCCATACAACCCATACATGCAAGAAAAGAACTGGATTGATTTTGTGAACTTTTTCGGCACAGAATTTCTCAATCAGTGAGCCGATTTATTCCAAATTTGGTTATAGCGAGCTAGAACAGGACTGACCTGGAAAAAGGTCGTTTGTATATTTCTGACACTAGGAGGAGCTTTATCTCCAAAAGATTTCCGTTCTGATTTAGTCCAAATTAGATGCAGATGAATTGACTCGAGGAGATTTATCTTGTATAAATCTCTAATAGTTCATTTTTTACTCCCCTTGTGGAACTTTTTTACAAAATAAATACTGTGGACATATATTCACATTTAATTTTTAGGAGTTCAATCAGTGGGATCGTTTTTACAACGCAGGGGATTTGGTACTTTTCGGGGATATACCCTTGGTGTCGGGACGACAGCGTAATCTTAGTTATCTAAACTGAGCTTAGTCTAGAGATTAATCTCTTTTATTCCTTTTTTTTCCCTCAACATCTGTGGAGCAGGTTAGCTACCAAGAGGTCAGTGAAAGATTGTAGTGAAAATGTGAAGCAAAAATGTTTACTGACATGTTTACTGACATGTTTACTGACATGTCTGAGACAAGATGTGATCTTCCTCCTCTCTGTTTCAGGATGCATGACTTCCTACATCAGTACCAATGGAGAATCTTAACATGTGGACATAATTTCTAGGGATTCATGGGTCGGGTTTTCATTATTATTCATTTTGGAAATGAATAATAAAGTGTGTTTTTAGGAGTTATATTACATGATTAGAGCAGAAAATATCGAGGAATCGTTCACAGCAAAAATCCTCTCATCTCCTCGCCCCTTGCCAATGGAAAGCAGGGTGACGTTTCAAAAGTCCAAAAAATGCGTCTGGAGTTTTACAATAAACTCACCCAACTTCTCTTCAGCATGTTGGTGGGCAGACTGTGACTGATGTATCGTATCGCAAACGGTTTTTCTACATCATTATGTCTAGATCTGTATGAAGTCAGACCCTCTTGACTTCACCAGATCTCAGCAAGTCGACATCTGACCGAAACTCTCTTCGCTTTGCACCTCATATTTTTGGGGGGGATTCTGCTTCCTCCCAAAGCCCTCACTCGCTGCTTTTCCTCCATCTCTCTCTTCTCCTCCCAATCTGTCCATCATCGCCTCTGCTCCATCTTTGAACACAATCAAAGCAGCCCATCTGCAGCCGCCGCGGCTCTTCCAAACCAACGACAGGCCTGCGGAGAGCCTCTCAACGACATTCATTAGCTAACCCCAACCCCCTCTTCCATTTAAACATGCTGTACTCCTCTCCTGCGCCCCCTCGACCCTCATCTCCTTTGTGCTGTGATATGAATGCACTTTGATGCCTAATAAGTGGCTCTGTCCTTTTTGAAATGAGCAGCCTGTGCCTGCCCTGTTCAGCCAGTAATTAGCCTGCTCTCCTTACTTAGCAGCCATGTACAAATTAGACCGCTCCGCCTCTCCCTCTCTCTGCGTACTGTCTGTTCCCCTTTCCTTCCTTCTCCATCTTTCTCTCCCTCTCATTTGTTTTCACCTCTTTATGGGCACCGTTTATTTTCTTGCTCTCTCTTTGTCGTCTCTTCAGGTCAGGTGGAAGATGAGCGAGAAGTCTATCATTTAAATGTCCTATTGTCTACATGTCTTCATAAAAAAAGAATCTTAGAGTCGTTTTACTGTCTTTACTTTATTTGTGATGCCATGCTTTGGGTAAGAATGCCATTTAGAGTTAAAAGAAATGTAAACAAATAGCTATAAATAAATGCTGGGCTTTTCGGTTGTGGCATTCTTCATTAAGAGTTGTGGAGATTCAAAGATCAGACCTCAGGCAGGGCTTTTCAAAATATCCATTCATCCATTGTCTGTAATCACTTATTCCATTTAGGATTGTGGGGAGCAAATCCCAGGTGAAATTGGGCGTGAGGCTAACTAGCGATCCGTCTGTATTATTCCCATGACCTGCCAGGCAGTGACCGGGAAACCAAACTCTTTGGCCTCCGAGGGGGATGGGGGGGGGACAGCTATTAACCAGGATTGAGGAATTCCTAGGAATTGTGCGTCGGAAGCGTTAGGTCTCCGCTTCTGAGTCTTCTCCCGACGTCAGTCTATTAACGTGGCAAATGATTGACGGACAGCTCTCCGCTTCAGGCTTAGAAAGAGGAGAAGTCGGGATCAAACTCAGGCTTCCTTGAAGTAAACCTTCTAGCGAGCTGGTTAGGTTCCCAGAGTCAGTTACCGCGGTAACTGACTCCTGGAAGGGAAATAACCCCCTGGAAGGGAAATAACCCCCAGATCTTTGATTGTTGCGGGTCCCCAGCTTCCCAGATGACCCACCTCCAACAAAACATTCTCAACATTCAGACATTCTGCCAGTCCTCACACCCCGCAGACCCCCAGCCTCCTCATTCACCCCCCACATAAATAGAGATGTAAATAAGTTCATGCACTGAGGGGACCTTTGTTTGGGGTTCCCACAATATGGAAGCTTGGCAAAAGCTTTTCTTATGTCCCCCCCCGTCTCACCCCCCTCCCCTCCAGACTGTGTTTATGAAAAGAAGCTTGTGTTTGCCCTTCTGGAGATGTGATGCTGTTTGTGCGTGCACGTGGATGTGTTGCTGTCCGTGTCTGCTCCCATGAGTCCTAATGATAATGACAAAACAAAACAAATACAAATCTGTAATTGCACGTTGCTCCTGTGGCACTCTTTTACCCTTGTAAACACGAGTCGCCGGTGTTCAAACTTGGAATCTGGAGCTTAGCCTCGCTTTGGCGGCCTATCAAGAATAAATAGAAATTGTCTCCTATTTGTATTTTTTTCATCAAACTGAGGTGCAGCATCGTCTCCAATTACACAAGCGAATCGGCTCCCATCACTGACTGAAGAGGTAAAATCATTAAACATCAGGGATAATAATTTCTGAATTAATTTCCGAGCAATTAAGCCCACTGCTAAATAGCCGGATGAATAAAAAAAAAAAGCTGTTGCAGGGATTTAAAAACTAAAATGAGCAATCAGAGGAAATCTACACCGTTTGGGAGGCGTTCAAGGCTTTTTGCTGTAATGGCCAGCACTATTATGAGCATTAGCCCTATTCTCGTACAGATCCAGAGCTCCGAAACCAAAATGTACTCGTCCGTGCACTGAAATGCATCCCGCTGCTTCAGGTCCGGCTAGGTGCCGCACAGTTACTCGCACTGTTTGTAGGTTGGCCATTTGAGAAGAGGCAAGAGGGCAGCAGGGACGTGCTGGCGTAATGCATCTACTAATAACTGTTTGTTATTGTTGGTTCCCCAGGGGGAGCTCTTTATGGAAATGGATGTGCATGAAGGGCAGAGGTGTAGAAGGCCACAGGGAAAATTAGCTTTTTAAATTCTCTGACAACATCCTACCAGCTTCATACCTTCGCCAGCCTGCGCTGTCCACTCCCATGAGCTCTGGTCAATGCATCTGTTTGTTTATTCGCTAATGCAAATGCATAAAATGACGCTAGAGGAGGTCATGTGTGTTTTATTTCTCCTGCGTTTGCAAGCAGGATAACTCACAAAGTTTAGAAAGGGTTTCAGTTATATTTCGTGGAAAGATGGGCCCTCTGGAGGAATGGAAGCAGAACCAGGATTTTGTTCTAAGGTTACCCTTTAACTTTTTTTTTCATCATTATGTGATGTCATAATAACATTTTATTAACCAATGCAAAATAGGGCACATTTTAGTTTTTTCATTAATAACGCTGACAGTAATAAACCATTTGCTTCAAATTTAATGGGTGTATGTAGCTTTTTAGCAGAAATCGACCAACTGGAAGTGAACCGGATCCGTAACAGGAAATGGAATTTATGATGAGTTTTGTTCTTTTTTTAAAGCCTGGTTTCAGTAATTAGGAGGTATCCTGAATAAAGCCATCAAATTGGATTCTGATCACTATAATGTCTAACTTTGGAACTGTTACATCAACAATCATCTGATTCAGTCCCCAAAAATCGAATCAGATTTCTTTTTATTTACGGCCTTCTCTGTCTGGAACAATATAATTCAACAGGTGGGATGGAGAGAGAATAATGTAAAGATAGAAGTTTATTATAACAGATGACGTGCGATAACTTAACTTAGGGAGATTTGAATTGAAAGGTTTATGCTCTGAGCAGACACAAGGTGTATACCCCATTGGAGTCTGGGTATTGGTGGTGGCCGATGACTCTGCTGAGGGTGAAATTATGAGGTTGATGGATCCCCACAACGATAGGGTAACGGTGAAGTTCTGCTACCTTGGTAATGGATCGATGTGGTTGGTTGATATCCATTGACAAACAGTGAAGCAGGTAATCGCAAATGAACATAGATGAAAGGTGAATGATATTACAAATAACCGTATTCCGAGTGTGCAGGAGGAAAGTCCTCCTGACTAAAACTTCCCTAGATCTTTCATCAACCATGATCAAACTAAACACAATTGCTTGTAGAAATTGTAATGAAAGGTAGAAATGTATCAGAAGCATTTTTTTTTTCTTTCTTATTTTTTCTTTTTTTTTTCTTTCTTCTTTTTTTTTTTAATGTCAGAAAACCAAACACCACCATGACTGAGTTGTCAACATTTTCTGGAGGCAAACAGCTGCAATAAGCTGGTTCTTCACTATCAATATCCTACATATATCCATCAGAATTGAAGACTTTGGAGAATCTAAACACCAATCTTAATTCAAATACTTTTTGTTTTTCATTGATTTTGTTTGTGATCACAAAAACATTACTACCCACGCGGCCTGAATGCAGCTCAACATATGAGATGTCACCGGGAAGCTGCAGTTCAAAGTAAGTTTCATGAAATAAAACTGACTTACAGAACAGTAGAGAATGGGATACCGAGGTTTTGTTCTCCTCTTGTCTGTGAATGCTGTCGTCCAAACACCTTCAATCGGTTCATACATCTCCAGTTCACACTTAAGCAGACCGTGGACAACACAGTAATTAATGCAAACGCACTTACACACTGATGCAAAACCCAACTGCATCGCCTCATACTTTGGCAAGGTGTGATCTTGCACTTATTTGCATATATTAATTAAGCGCTTTGCCTCTAATAACACCAAATGACAGCTGTACTGCTTTAACGAATGTACTGTTCCAATAACAAACAACATTTCAATAAAGCACTGCCTTTAATTACACAAGACTTTGCATATTTTAACACGGAGCTGACCCCTGACCCGGAAAGGCAAACGTCAAACCAAGAAGCATAGTGAGCTTCTCGGTAGTGTTAAAAATTAAAGGTGCAGTGTGTAAAATTTAAGGGGTATCTAATAATAGTCATACCTTTCAGCTCGCATCTATGTGAGGAGCTCACTGTTGGCTTGGAAAGCTTTTGGGTGAAGGGACCTCGGCCCACGGGCTTCAGTGCAACCCAACACAGGGACCTTGTTGCTTCCTTTGTCAAAATTTAGATTCTCCTCCTCCTCCTTGACTGTCAATGCTTCCACAATGCAGAACAAAAAGTAATGTTCAATATATCACGTGTAAGCTATGACCTCTAGTTTTATAGAATAAACTTGAATCAGGCTGTCGTTAACGACAGCAAGTGTGTGTCCTGGAAAAGTCCCCAATCCCCTGTGTTGTACAAGCAATCCCCCTTGATTGAATCCAGACCGTATTTTTTTGTTAAAAAAAACAAAAAAAATCCCCCTCTTGAGTAAAATATGACTTGTTAGACTAACACATACAAAAGATAAAGCAATTCAATTTCATTCACATGCACCAAATTTGGACTAACTTGAACCAGTGGTTAGGAAGTAATGCTTGATAAACACTGTTTTCGAAAAAAGATCCCTCATGTAAAACATGAACAATTTGAGTAAAACACCAACTGTTGGGACCAACGGTCATAAAAAATTATAGCAAGAACACTTTAAGAGTTAAAGTTCCCCCTAGTGTCAGAACTTTACAAGTGATCTTTCCCGAAATCAACCCAGTTATTTCTTGAAATAGTTTTGGAGTTATTGCATTAATAAGAAGGATCTGCGGCGGAAACTGAAATGACGATTCCATAATATTCCTGACTTAATGGGGATATAATAACAATTCTAAATACATCATAACTTGAAAGGCATGGAGTCGTAGATGATCAGATCATTTTGAAACAACATGGCCAGCCTAGATTATTGCAGAGGGAGGGGTGAGCTGAGCTGTAATATAAGATATCAATCTTGAACTTCAGCATTAGATGCTACTGAATTTGACACAATGCACCTTTAAAATGTATTCAGGAAATACGCAAGATTCACTCAGGATTGAACGGCAGTAACAAAAGGGATGGAGATGCACTTACGTTCCTGTCAAACATGTCATTAAAGAAATGAGGATGAACTTGTGCTGAAATGACCAGAAGCTTTTTTTTGTTCGATTTTAATATATATTTCCAGCCAAGCTGGCGCCACAAGGGAACTTAATGCAGCTAAATATCTTTGTACTTAGCTGCATTTTGCTCTGTTGAGGAATTCATGTATTTACATAAATACAGAAATGAAGCTTGAAGAGCTTTGATTGTGTTTGAAACGTGTGACCGTCACTTAGCTCCTGTTTCAGAACCACAGACAGCTCTGTTTGATGCGTGGAGGTGTCACACTGTCCACAGCACTGAAATGTAGCTGAATCCTTCTTCCATTTTACAAGATGTTTGCTGTTTATATTGTTTTCTTTATATTAGTGCTGCTGGTGTGACTGAAGTTCAAATTCTGGGGCCTGGCTGCACTTTTGTCCACGAGCGGTGAAATGAGGAACGGCTGGAACCTGTTGGGAAGTTAAATCAATATTTGATAGTTATAATCAGGACTAATGTTGGTTAAATCCATTAAGTCAGTAAGAGTGAAATATAATAAAATACCATTCAGTGGAAGTGAAAGGTGTTTTTTCTAATCCATTTCTAACCAAAATGTGGAAATGCCTGCCCATCAGCGTTAAGTCCACTCATTGACCTGCCCCACACTGGGTTAATTACAAGATAAATATATAAATGCATAATGACTTAATAAGGCTTTTTTAATGCAGGAAGGCTTACAATGTCGATGCAGGGGATCCAGAACTTAACGATTGTGCGTTGAGGACGTGACAAAGCTACAGCCTCTGACACGCTGGGATGAGAAGATGGTGAAATATGTGAAACTGGAATATGTCTTTAAATTTAATTTTCGCCTTGACACAAAATGAGTAAATAAATTAAAACATTTCAAATTCTTACCTGGAGGTCGAGGTCTGGAGGTGCACTTCTTTTGTCGCCTTTGATCACAGCTCAAGAAGGAGGGCCTTGAATTATCAACTGGAATTTACTTAAATTTACTTTCTAAATGGTTCTTTGTGCTCCAACTGCAAGAGAAAGTATAATTCGGAAATTCATACATATTAGACTTGCATAATCAAATGATATTTTACATTTACGCATGTATTTTACAGTGTAGAGAGCCTAATGATACTGTTAGGCAGTCATACTGTTGTATTATATTGTGACCATGTTCAAGCAGGGGTGGATACTAATTTGCGCATGGAAATCTAATCTAATCCTATATTTCCTCCACTGTCGGCAACATGTGTGTCACATTAAATACAAAAAACTCATAGTTTCAAGAGTCCCTCTCTATTAAACATCCAAAATCAAACATTCAGAAGTAAATGTATTTGGTATTTTGACAGTACTTAGGGTGATCATTATGAAAATACCGCCTATGTACTTGAATATTATATTATTTGCAGACGACACCATCAACCCAAACCTTATCAAGGCAATCTAGAGGGAGTCAGTCACACCGCAGCGAAAGAAGTACATCCAACAGGGCAAACCAGCGCCGGGATGTCATGTGACGGGATCGTCACATGACATCCATGCCAGAGCAAAGTGTGCCAAGCCCCACTGGTTTACCTCTAAATGGTTTCACGAGTTGGGTCTAAATGTTTTCCCTTGTGTGATGACAATATTTGACACCGCTTTGCTTTTTCAGGAGTTAAATAATAAGTATGGCCTTTTTTTTTTTCAATTTGTGGTTTCTCAAAATTTTTCAAAATACAAAGGAAGCAGCAACTTATTTATTACCTCAAGGGAAAAAATGCGAGAAGCCCTCTTTAGGTTAATGAACAAACGTGGCAGCACAATATGGTGACCTTTCATGGAAGAAGACTCTCCACCCTCTCTACAGATATAAAGGGCTTCTTCCCTTTACGTCACTTATCTGGACGAGGCCAGAGTTGGATAACTCACCCAACTCCCCTCTTGTGGGCCTTGATTGAGACCCAAAATAAAGCATCTTAAAGTCTCTTGCGCAACTGGCAGCTGTAACATTAATTATATACTTAAATACTTAAATATTTTTCGAATTGACAAGGTAGAGCGGTCATCCAGTCAGCGGTTGGGGGTTCGGTCCCCGGTCTGCCCAGTCTACAAGTTTTAAAGTCCTTTAGAAGGAGCCTGAGCTCCAACTTGAGTTACCATAGGGGGCCATGTGCTCTTCAGGGACTGGTCAAATGCAGAAGAAAATGTCACTATGTTGTACTGTGTATTAATAGTTTCACTACGCAAATAGCAGGACCGTGTGCAGCATTTAGGACCGGTGCAGAAAAATATCTGGTAGAACACTAAAGCCGTTTCATTAAACATGTCCTGAAATAAGTCAAGCTATGCAAGAATTTCACAAAAAAAAAGGTTCAGGCTGATCATTTTTGCAGAGTGAACTCTTGCGTGTGTCCTTGTTTACTTTGCGATGACACGGCTGGATGCGCCTGTTGACCTCACGGCAAAATACCAGGAGGGCCCATTTTTCCTCAGAGGAAGCAGGGTCCAAGCCCCGCTGGTTTTGGCCCAAGGATGCGTTTGTCTGCTGTGTTTGTCTTTGGCCTCTGTGCTGTTGCCGTTCCGTGGTTGGGAGGAATCTGCACGGAGACCGAGCGAGCCAAGCGATGATCCAGTCCCAGTTCAGCTGGACCACATTAAAAAGAAACACAGACACGCACGGTTAAATGCATTATAGGACTGTCTGTCTGCCCTCAGGTGCGTTACAGACAGAGACGTGACCGAACACACAGCTGAAAGCTAATCTGATGAAGGTGATAGCGATCCCTTTTTGTTTTTATTGAAGCTTTGATTTAACTTTAGTTGGGAGGAGGCAGAAAAAGAGGAACCATCTCTCTGGAACATAACTTTTGCGAAGGAAGGATTTATTGCATGCATGTCTGTGGTATTAGGGGACCGTATTCAAGTGTCTATACTAATAACGATAATATTAATTCATTAATACTATTAAAATTAGGCCTTATGCTGTCGTCCCCAAAAGGAAAGGTGTATCCCCGAAAAGCCCCAAATTCCGATTAACCTCCTGGAATTAAATGTGAAGTTGTGTCAGAAAAACTGTATTACTGTTTTAGTAAAAAAGATTTCCTCCTAGTGAGTAAAATATAAAACATTAGATCAAAATATAATAAATGCAAGATAGGTTGAGTCGATACATATGAAACAAATTTGGACTAAATCGGACCAACAGTTGAGAAATTATGGTCCGAAAAACTTTTGGAGATTAAGCCCCACTTAGTGTCAGAAATATACAACCAACTTTTCTGAAAATCAATCCAGTTCATCCTCACATGGGGGTACACATTTTTGAAAATGATCCATTCCATTTTTGATTTTTGATTTATCGTGTTAATACAAAAGGTCTGAGGCAACGGATGCGGTTTCTATTACTGTTAATATTAACACTAATAGAAATAATAATTATAATAATTATAATGTATTTTCTTATGGATTTGTCATAATCCACTGCGTAAAATCGAAATATAGAGTAGAAAACAGTCAGAAGTGTCTAAAAATATTAAAAATAAATACTGTATATGATGATAGAATGTGTAATTACTGTGTTATGATCAGAGTAAAGGGGCAGATTTGAGAAGGAAGTTTTTATGTCAGGAAAAGTATGAAGCCACCTCAATATTATAGAAGTTTGGAGGGAAGGAGGTCCAGAAGTGAGGCTTTAAACCTCCAGCATGTCGGTCCGAAGGGCAGGAGGTACAGCCAGAATGAGGGAGGAGGACGGATCCGGTGTAGAACCGTACAAAAGGGGGCAGGAAGTCAACACGGGACGGGTTTGCATCTGAAACAATCAACCCAAATCATAAGTTAAGCTCCAAAAAGAAGAAGAGTGTCCCACCACCAGGATTTAACGAGTGTAACAGCCTATTACAGAGTTTGGTTCTAGTATGATAGTTTTAAGTAACCTTACTGTAATAATTATAGGGGAAGAAAATCATGAAAGCAAGTAATTAAATCATTACCAAGATGGTCTCTTAGCAACCATCAGACTTTACAAAGCGACCACCAGTGAGCCTGTGCAAATCTCTGGCTCACTTATCCACCGACCCGACCTCCCAGCACCTGATTCTACTGGACTATCAGTCGCTGACCTCTGGTGCATGTCCCTTAAATATTGTTCAACTAAGTAAAATCAGTTTAGACTGATTTTACTTAGTTTAAATTAGCCTCAAAATTAAGCCTTATAAATAAAAAAATAAGTAATTGTTCGTATATTCTGGTATGTTTGGCATTACTAATCACGTTGTGGGTAAAATAATTGTATAAATATATGTTATCATTAGTGTTGATTTTGTTAATGAAAACTCTGAATGTCAAATGTGGGTTTTTTTCCATTACGAAGACGAGACGACGCTGACGTCATTTAACAATAATGGCGACTTAATGGACGTTGAATACTACTAGCGGTAAAAAATTAACTAAAAAAAAACCCATATAAGAATGAATTAAAATAAGTACCACATGAAAATCTATTTTGACTTCCGATGAAATTAAAATCTATTTTTATTAGACGGTGGAGGGAAATACCCACCGGTGCACCACCCGCTCCATGGGGAAAGGTGGTGCCCATCAGCCCTGCCTCCAAGTACTCTACCTTCCTCTCTTTCTTTATCTCCATGAACTCTCTACTTTCTCTTCGGGCATCCACTTCTCATTTATTTCTCTCTAGTCCCCTCACCGCCCATTTCTGCATTTAGCCAAAACACTCCCTTTTGCCCTGTTGCCTCATCTTCCCTCCCCTGCCCACCCTCTCACCTGTTTTTACTTTCTCTCATTAGCCTTGCCGTTTTTACTCACTCTATTCTCTCTAATTCCCCTCCAAACCATGAAAGTTGCCATGTCCAAACTTGAACCTCAGGCCAGGCTCGACTCTAATCTTTCATATGTCTGAACCCTCCCGTCTGCTTGATCTCCGTATTTAAGCCCTTCCCTCGCTGCAGGTCACACACCACGGCAACAATGTCAGTTTATTTCAGCCATTACATTATGTCCCTTCTGCCCTTCTTGCTCCCCTCAATAACTTACAAAGATTGAATTTGTGTGTTGTTGACTATAAAACAAAGTCTTACCTGACAGATGGTTCCATCCAACATTTTCTTAACAATGACAATGATCCAGAGGAGAACTGGGACCAAACTGGGACCAAAGGAACCTTGGCATGGATAAGAGCTGGTGGAGCAACCAGGCAGGCAGCCGGTCTCATCTGTAATTAATGAACAAGTTTCTCATGATTAACTTTTATTAAGCGATACTCCTGAGTCCTCAAGCCAGCAGGTAATCGGAGAGGCCTGGGGAGTGGAAGAGAGGGATGGAGCAAAGGAAGGACGAAGGAGGGAGACTCTCGACCCCATTATTTCTCCTCAGCCGCTCGTAAAAACAGCATCCCGTAAACTCATAAAATCCTTTCCCACTATAACCCGGCCCTTAAGTTGCGGCCTGGTGAATTAGAAGGGCATGTGATGCTCGCTGAAGGAAGCCCACTATAGAAGGAATGTTACACATCTGCATTTTAAAATGCCTTTTCTTAAGTACAACAAGTCAGTACACATGAAAATACACTTTCCCAAATGCAGCTTTTATGTTGTTTGTATTACATGACTTTTTTTTAAGCAGAAAGAACAAAATATCACATCTTTTAAAACATTAAAACATGGCGGTTAAATTGCATCAATACAATAGTAACACTTTGTTTAATACATTTGGCTTTACAGTATTCAGAAAAATAAAACATCGATCTTTCTGAAACATGAGTGTAATGTAAAATAAGCAGTTTGAGCTGTGGGAGAATTCTCCTCATGATCTGCGGAGTGAAATAGTTAATGTAGCAGTATAAAAAGATCAGGCTGCAATTTAGATTCCTGTAAATGATTGAGTGTGGTTTCGTTAGGTGCAATAAATGTGAAACATTGTGCTACGTGAGTTCTTATTTATGATAAATGGACTGTACTTATATAGCACTAATCTAATCTTCTTGACCACCCAAAGTGCTTTACCACGGGAGTTAGCATTAATCCATTCAGACAAACATCCACCGTCAAATAAGAGGACGATTTTTCTAGCAACTGAGCCGCAGTCGCTCATATTAAAGAGGTTAGGGGGTAAATGACGGTGTCGTCTGCATTGATCGGATATGACAATTAGATTGCGAATTTGTGAAACCAGATTTCGACAAATGGAAATCATAAGACTATTCAGTAGGATAAAAAAAAAAGAAAGGGAGCTTCAAATCTTAATGCCAAAACATAGAAATGTAGAATGGACTTGTGAAAGTAAATGGTCGGGTGTGGGGGTATCTCCATACGGAGCAAACGGACATCAAAGCGGGGCACATGACATTGTCTTACTCTAAATTGCTCATAGGTGCGAAGGTTAGCACTAATAATTGTTTGTGTGATTTGGGGACTTCTCCAGGATGTATTCCACCTCTCACCCAGTGTCTGCTGGGATCGGATCCAACCCCCGCCGCACCGGTTAAGCAGAAGAGGGATGGATAGTTGTGGCACTTCTGCTTACATTTACACTTAACTGTGATGACATCTGAGCAGACCTTCGGAACGGACCTGATTCATTTAGGTCCTGTTATGCGATCGGTCCATAAATTAATAATTAACGTTTAATATATCTATATAGTTTTGATTAATTTAATAAGAAGGGCAACCGGATATTAATAAAAGATTCACATATAGGCAGATAGCTGAGGAATGACAGCTACGCCACCCCCAACTTATTGCAGCGATGCTCTGATATGAGTGTTCTCAGGCCAATAAAAAAACGCAGATAATCGATATCTTTAAATCTGTCAGATCAACTAGAACCGTTTCAGACAGCATAAACACAGTCGGGGGGGAGAACCCTGACCTGGCCGTATCAGATTTCAAACTGTTAATAATTGATGCCTCTATATCGGTCCTGATTTCCTCATGTCCAACAATATTCTAGCGGTACCATGGTGGTCTGGTGGGATGTGAGGAGACGGACATCAATTCAGAAATGGAGTTCATATTCAAAATATAATAATCTCACCCCCCCCCTGTGCTTCAGGACCGCCGTGTCTCTTAGCATTTTCTGCTAGAACGTGTTATTAAAATGACACCTGCGTTACAGAAACTCCACACAGGGTCACCATGACAGTCATTATCTATTACCTGCATGTCATTTTTACCAGAGAAATGGGTGTCGTGTGTAAGGTCAGGAGAACAGACGGAGTAATGAAAAATTAAAAAGAGATACCAGTGACTGCAAAACAAAGGAGAATCCACACTGATAACGATTTGTCCGTCACATTTTATGGCCATCTCGTCCTCTTGTTTTGTGTTCCCTCTGTATGCAGAGACGATGAATAAATGCAGAGGGGGTTTGACCGCATCTGCATGCGCAAGAAAACTATATATTAATATATATAGATGTACATATATTATATTTATTATATATATATATACAGTGGAAAAAATACCACTTCAAAATCACTTTTTAAAAAAGCGATACGACGTTGTTATTTTTAAAGCTTTGAATAAGTAGTAGAAAATGCCAATACAACTTTTTTTTCTTGTTTGTTTTTTTAAATAAGAGGTGATATTTTGATATGAGATCATGAAATTAGCTCGAAAATCAAATTCTGAAGTACATTTCATAATATCCCTGAAAAGTCAGGAGATCAATGATGTTTTGCAATTATCAATTATGTATATTTTAGAAGAAATGCTGCGGACCTAACTTGACATTTAAATTGAGAAGGTTCAATCAGGGAAATTGCTTGTACAACGCAGGGCATTGGGGACTTTTTGGCTGTTCATAGACCTAGTTAGTATTAGGATATGTTATCTCTGATAAGCCAGTTATGACCAAAAATGTGTATTTTTGCCTTTTTTTGTAAACCTCTTCACTCAATAAAATGAAAGATTGCATAATTTAAGTTATTGCGTCTATTTGATTTCAAGAAATCGTATTTGGAAAAAAGCATTTAATTTAAAAAATAAACGTGAAGAAGGTTTAAATGTGCCTCGCTGTAGAAGAGGCAGGATTCAATCTGTTAAAATGGAAGAGTTTGGTTTACATAAAGTAATTTTCAGGAGATGACACCGGTTTGAAGGAAAACATGGTATGGTTTATTATAACTATTAAAAAATATGATTTTCATTCACGATTTGACGACAAATATATTGATCACATTAAGTCAATTAGTTTGTTTCCAGTCAAAATGTTGAGCGCTCATTTCATTTAAGCTGTGACAGCAGAGACACTTCTCCTGGATTCGCCAGCGCTTGAAATACGATTTAGTAAAGTGATGTTCAAGCATTTCAGGATAAAAAATATAGTTTGGCGTTAGCCCAAAAGGCCCGGATCGAGCATTTCAAGAGTCTTCTCTTTAAGATTGCGTCTTGCATTGAGCGCAATGAGATTATTTTTAAATTGCAGAAATACACTTGGTACGACTTTGCAAACATTCTTGCGGTGTGGCATGTGTTTATGTGCATACAGCATACACCTGCATGGCTTTGTGTGGTTGCTTGCCTCTGACAGCGAGGAAAACAAGTTAACCTCGCTGTTCAAGAATATAATCATAGAATTGGCCATCGCCAGTGTTAGGCTTCCACAATAGAATGAATTTATGCTTGTATATTCCACCATATCTCCGTATGAAGTGAGGATTCACAATAGGGCCGGTGGCTCGGCTGATGTATCAGCTTCCAGTCAACCTCAGGTCCGGCTGACACCCCTGGAAATTGAAAACGGCAAGGGCCTCGTTCACCGAGGAATGGTCCTGCAGTGTGTTATTCCCACAAACACACACATCTGAGCATTTCCCATTCATGGAATATATATTCCCGTGCAGCCCCTCTGCAAGAGATATTTTAAAACATGAATGAAATCTAAATGAAATCTTAACATAGTAGCCAGCACTATGCATCCCTCATGTCTCGTGTGGATTGCAGGCGCTCAGTGGAGAGTTCACAGGAGGGCATCCTCGGTAATGAAGGAGATGTTTGCAATGCAACATGGGTCTAATGCCAGCGACTGCAGAGTCTAGATACCTTCCTGTTGTGGTTTGATAGGAGCTGCATGGGGAAAACATCACCATTATGCTGCATTTACAATGAAACACTAAATATGTGGTTTACATTTTTTTTTTTCCTCCTGAATTGAACCATTTATGCTTCGACAGCAATTAGAATCTAAGTTGCTTTAAGGAACCGCGGCCTCCTTTAAGCCTTTACGTTCCACTCCCCCATTAGAAGTGTTATTTAAATCAATTTGCTGGTCCTGTAATAAAATCAATGGAGTAAGCCTTCAGTCCTTATTCAAATAACATAGCATGTATTAGTGTCACAAGAGTTCCATTCCGACATGTCAGAGCAGCTGCAGCTTATTGCTTATTGCATAAGCCATTAATTGATTTTTTTTTTTCCTGCAGATCCAATAATTTAATATGTCCAGTATATGTCAAAGAGCTGGAGGAGAAACCAGCTCCTCCAGTAGGCCAGTGGAAGATTCAGTGTACCACATTAAGTCAAGACAACTTAATTTTAACAGTGCAAATTACATTGTTCTTTCTATTGTTTAAACTAAGTGGTTTCAAATGTGGCTCTGACTGTTTCCACTTATGTGCACTTAAAAGAGATGACTCATCGTGAATACCTCTCAAAGTGCACCTTGGGACAACACAACTTGATTTACTTTGAAGTCCAGAACTGAGGGCACGGACGGACATGTCTAACTTGTTTCATGTTAATGCTGGTTTAACGGACCGTTG
Source organism: Lophius piscatorius (assembly GCA_009660295.1). Lineage (NCBI taxonomy): Eukaryota > Metazoa > Chordata > Actinopteri > Lophiiformes > Lophiidae > Lophius > Lophius piscatorius. The sequence continues at coordinate 22,375 of VRLP01002277.1, forward strand.
TTAATCTGTGATCTGTAGGGACCAGCACACCTCCACAGCTCAGCATGGATGTTAACCTTGGATTCATTTAAAGGAATAACTAGATCTAGATCTATAGATCTATCTATCTATCTATCTATCTATCTATCTATCTATCTATCTATCTATCTATCTATCTATCTATCTATCTGTCTGTCTGTCTGTCTGTCTGTCTGTCTGTCTGTCTGTCTGTCTGTCTGTCTGTCTGTCTGTCTGTCTGTCTGTCTGTCTGTCTGTCTGGCTAAAGTTATCACCAAATCCATCGACTAATAATATACGGTGCCTTCTGTTTCTCTCACCACAGAAGAGGGGAGATATATTTGTGGTTGACTATAAATCTAACCATGTAAATATATGCTAAATGTACCCTGCATGCATGAACGGGTGGAAAGGCTATATTTTTTGGAATTTCAGCTTTGAAACCAAAACGTTCACCTGCTGACTAATATTTCCCAACCACAGACAGCTGGAATTGTTTTAAGACGATCAAAGTTGTTCTGACTTAACCTGCCATTAGTTATAATGTTATGTCTTAGTGCTGTATTCAGTCATTATGGTACTTATGGATGGAATTATAGTGGACAGACAGGTCGCATGGGAACAAGATAATAGATGTTATTCGGACTTATGTCTTATCAGCGTAGCAGGTCCGCTTATTAGCTTTCAAACCCTCTGGACTCAGAATCCCACTGACCTTATCGCCATCCAAACATTAATCTGTACTTTCAGCTTTCCTTCAGAGCGTAAAAGTTAATAAATAGTTGTCTGGTCATAGAGGTGATGACTTGCTGTGAAAAGATTCCAAACACTGGGCATGTTGAGGATTACGGTTCAGGCTAACATGAAATCAGAGCCAAGAAGGTTAAGTAGAAGTGAGTTTGAGTTTGGTGGAGTTCTGGTTTGGTTTGATGTCAAATGTATCTTATAATCTACACATCCTGTCACTGAAGTGAGACCTTCACATACAACCGTCACAACTTTTGATAAAGTGAGAAGATCTGATTCTGTGTCGGCCCATTCGAGGTCAAAGTGTAAAAAGTTACTAATAGAGCCGACGGACTCAATTTCTCTCTCTTTATCACTTCCTGTGTCCGCTCCCTCCCTTCTGTTTTCCTGCTCTGCGCTCCCTCTCGCTTTCTCGCTCATCGCTCTGAGTGACGAGCCTCGGCTGATGAACCGGAGTCAGGAGGTCAGGCGCCGACACCGGCCTGCTGATGTCGCTGGTGCGTGTTGACGAAAACAAGGATTTACACATATTAATGAATAAGACGCCGTGACACCTTGGAAGAGGTCTGGGAGGGAGGAGGAGGACGAGGAGGGGGAGGAGTGAATATGGAGAGAAGGAGGGGTTGGGTTCATTCGGTATCAATTTAGTCGGTATTCCTCAGGGATATGCTAATACCCTGCGAGTATCTGTGTCCCCTCCCCACCTCTTTCTTTCTGTTGCTCTCCCTTTGTGCCCGCTGTGCCTTGTTAGGGCTGTGGCCTCCTCCGCCGCACCAACAGGAAGCGGTGGCAGAGAGTTAGGGATGAAGCAACGCAGGAAAATAAATAAATAAGTGGAACACAACAAAAAAAAAAAAGACAAAAAAGGCAAGAGTGATGAAGGGAGGGAGGGAGGGTGGGGGGGGAGGATGGTAGCACCTTGACGGCGACGTACAGCTGCTCTCTCTCTGCAAGCTGGTTTCACCTTTCCAACCCCCTCCTGTCTGTCGAGTGACGCGTTTGATTTCGCCGCATTCATACATCAGTGCACCCGTGCAATGCTGACACCTCATCTCAGGCTGCCGACTTTGGCTACCGAGGCCCTGCTTTACATAGTGCATACCCCCACCTCCTCCTTCCTCGCTTCCTCTCCTCCTCCTCCTCCTCCTCCCCTGTTCCGTGTGACACTCTGCCCATCTTTAAAGAGAGAAAGATAGATCAGGAGTGGAAAGGCAGGGAGAGCGGGATTGCAAGTGACAGAGGGGAGAAGCGAGGGAGAGGGCATCTGGAAGAGAGAATCAGAAGAGAGAAGAGACGCTCCTGGCTAATTTATGCTATCGCTATCCCTCATCTTTTTCATTGTTGCTCCCCGTCAGGTAAAAAAAAAAGGGAAAAAAAGACATTCTCACAGCTTTCTGGTCAATATGTGTTTCTTACCTGTAATTGACTGCACATTTTATTTAAAATAATGAGATATACAGTAAGATTATGACGCATTAAAGCGATGGCTATTTCCTCAGAACCCAGTAATTATGTTTGTCCAATTAGTAAGCAGCTCTAGCCATAAAAAAAAAAATCCGGGGCGCTTCCTCCTTCAGAGACTGGTTCTTATTAAAATCCTGGACCACATGGTCAGCATGGAGAGCCTGGCACACGCTCAGGACAATATGACAGCTCTGGCTTTTTTCTTTTTTTTTTAATATGAATATTGTCTTCAGTATGTGCATGATAATTGTGTGCTTATTAGTTTTAATGAGTTTAGTGAAATGAATCTGCTATGCTAATGCGAGGCAGCACTCGCAAGGCCCAAACCGGAGTTGTCGAGTTAATAACTACGCGGCCGACAATGAGGTGGCGGTTGAAAAAGCGCTGCTCCACAATGCAGGGTTGAAAGAAGAAGGTCTGAGAAGCGAGAACAGTGGTATTTAAATCATTGCAATTTCTAAAATATACCAAATAATATTTTCATTCTTGAAAAGTCATCGCTACTATTGAATGAAGTCCATTATGTTGAGCTTGGAATTCTCCTGTTCTGACTGATTCATCACAAGATATTTTTTCACGCAAACTGTGACATTTTATTTGTTTCGGAGGTCCGAGAATGAAGTTTGAACCTCAACTTTTGAGCTAACTTGAATGAAAAAAAGAGAATGTTTGAGCACAAACGGACACCATTTGTTCTCATTGTGGATCAAAAACGTGATTAACTAGAAAAAAACACTCTAGTTAATCGGAGGTTTGCGTTTTGAGGAGCGCAAACCTCCGCCAAGGCACAACAGCAGTCAAGGTTTTGGAAATGTTTTGTAGATTTCTCCATAAACATCTGAGTTATGCCGGCCTCTAAATCTACCAACATATCCAGCGAAGTCTAGGTATCTCTCTAATACTCTCTGGCCGGTTGTGTCTTCCACCTCAGCATCTCTGTTCAGCACACCGAGCCCCCAGCGCCACCCAAAAAGACACAAAAAAGGAATCAAATAAACAAAGGCAGCAATAGTTACATCGTGACGTCACTCCTCCAAACAGCTTATTATTTTGTTTTGTTTTGTTTTGAATGCTGCAAAACACAAAATATCACCAAAACGAAATCATCTTTAAGATATACCAAAATCTACCTCTGAGTAAAATTTTATACAAATCCGTCTGCAGTTTTCCCTAATCTTGCTCACTAAGAAAGAACACAAACAAACAAAGAGACAAACATAAAGACGCACAGGAGTGAAAACAGAATCTCATTTGCGGACGTACATTCTTGAAAAGTTAAAAGTCTAATCAAGTTTGCACAATATCTCCTAGGGGGGGCTTTCTTACTACCTTAACAAGAAGAAATATAGTGATCTCTGGGGGATACCTGGTATTTGACGAATATAAACCTAGTGGAAAAGCCTTCTGCTTGTTGATTCAGGCATAACGTTTGAGTGAGGGGAGAAACATCTGGGATACTAAACAGCTTGTGTGATCCATCCATCTTCTGTAACTTGTTATCCTTCATAAAATAAATAAATACATTTATAATTTATGTATCCTGAGGGAAATTCAAGTTCTTTGCATTTGCACTTTGCATCCCTGAGGGAGAACTGGGCATCTCCTTTGATGCACCAGGGAGCATATTGGGTTCCGGACCCTACGACACGTAGACCTGCTGGGGCTCGTACCAGCTACCTTCAACTCGTCTGATTGGGACACGGCCGCGATACCCACTGAGCTAAAGCTGCTTCTATGCCGCCTCCTGTGCAGTGTCGTATGAGATGGAGCGTTTCCAGGCTGATATGAACTCGGACCCTTCTCCATGAGAGGCAATTGTGCTACACACTGCCCACCAATGCCACCGACATTCAGAATAAATGAATTACCAGAAGGTACAAATACTATATTGCTGAAAATCTCATATGAAGAGTAGAAAGTCGACCTCCAAAAGTCCATGTCGCTTTGCATTGACTTTGAAATTACTTGTCACACACAGAACACACGCACCGTAAAAAATTACGAAATTAGTTCTCTGCGTTTGACCCATCCCTGAGGAGCAGTAGGCCATCACTGCAAAAAAAAAAGAAGGATTTCAGGGTCTTGCTCAAGGACCTTCTGACATGTAGACAGCAGGGTGTTGTACTGGCAGCCTTCCGATCGGGGGACCACCCTTCCCCTCTACCTACTTGAGTGACAGCCGCCATTATTGAATTAAATTTCCCTGTTTGAGTCGCCTATATGGATTGGAAAAGTATTATTACCGTTAAGGCAATATTTAGTGAGTCTTAATGTTTAAGACTCACTAAATTAGGGAATCTGTTCTCATGAACACCCCTACCCTTAAAAAAAAGTGTTACAGGCTGTCACTGTTACTGATGCCTTAAAGGATGAACAGTGAGTTTCCCATTATTTTCCACATTTGCATTGATTTCCATTTGGATTTTGTATTTAATCACACCATACAAAAAAAAATCTGGACCACATTCAGTGTGAAGACACCAACCTAGCTAACTTCTTAGCTTAGCAAACTCCATACCTGAACCCCACGTCGGTGACCAAAATCAAAATCTTTCCTTAACTCCACCCTCACGTTGTAGTGTCGCAAAATCACCCAGTTACCAACATTAAGGGTATCGATTTGAGGATCTGAACATCTGGATGGTTAGGTGGAAGCCATGCTTGGTAGACATGCAGCAGTAGCGCTCACTGACGCACATACATTATCGCTCACACACATTGGTTTCCCCTCATGTTGAGCACTACTTCTGTTCATGTCGCCTCATTACTCTCTGTCATTATCAACACAATACAAACAATGTCACATGTTGTTTATCTTGCTCTCATGGAGGCAGCAGCTAGAGGTGATAATAGAAACTAAAGTTGCCTGCAGAAAAACGTACGACGTATGATAAAAGAGACGTTCATGTATTCACAAAGACATGAATATCCACTTTGGGCTAATTTGTGCCTGATTGAAAACCAAATTTTATGAAGCACTGGCTAATTGCGGGAGAGTAATGCAACGGGACATATCTAATCCCTGGAGGTTACGAGAGGTTTAGGGTTAAGGCTAAACTGTGCAAAATGTGCACATATTTATACACACTGTGCACATGAAACCATGAAGACCCCCATCAGAGGATGGGGGTCTACAAGATCATGCCAACTTTTACCTCATGTGAACAATATAAACCTAAATTGAGTAGATGGTGTCTGCATAAGGACCCATATGTGTGTCCGTGGGTTTGACTGTGTGTGTTTTTGTGTGAGTGTGTGTGTCAGTGTGTGCGTGTGTGTGTGTGTGTGTGTGATTGTGCCGTTCTTTGCATGGCTTGGCAAATAAACCAAGTTATCATATACAAAAGGCATCAGACAAATGTCACGTATTGACACCTTTTCCCCTTTCTGTGTGTGTGTGTGTGTGTGTGTACATGTGTGTTAAAGTGAGAAGGAGGAGAAGATGGGAGTGAGAATGTCACTTTGAACTGTCACACGGCTGCACCCCCCCCTGCAACACACACATCCTAATGAGACAGAGAGGGGCTTCCGCTGTGCCAACCCAGGGGCCAAGGTGGGAGAGACACTTCTTTCACTGCACCCACTGTAAATGCACCCAGACCCCCTCCCCTCCCCTCTCCCTCCAAACACAGGCACACAAACACCCAACGAGGCCTCCTAAGGCCTGACAGGCTTAGATAAATCAGGCTCTCGACACTCCTCCGCCCACCCCGCCTCTCCATTCCTGCTGCCCCTCCCCTCGCCACCTGGGGTGGGAGGCGAGTGTTAATTTTCTTCAGGGAGAAATGGAGGGGAGGGAACGAGTGATGGGGAAAGAATGAGTGTGTGCGGCGGTGGGGTGTTTGCCCAGACTTCTAAACACCTGCTTGGAGAAGTGGAAAGTCCTTGGAATGAAAGAAAAAGATCAAGGAGTTCTCCTTCATGTATGACAGTGAATTTGGTCTTCAACAATCGGATTATTATTCTGTCTTTGGGCAGGAAATGACCCAAAGGCACAAAAACTGCTAGATGTAAGTACAGCATACGCTGAAGGGTAAAAAAACAGTGTGAAAATGATAACTATCTTTGTCACATGATCATTAATGGCTCATTCGTCATCGAAACTTTGTTAAACATCATTGTTTACTTCATGGAAATAAGAATCATCCGGATGAGCTGATCTTAGCATGATCCCGCCTGAACCAGACGGGCCCAAACCTCCGAGAAAAAAGCTGCAAGTCCGGATCCGATCCAGAGGGGCAGACTTTCATTTTCACCGGAATCCATTTCTTTGCCTGTCAAACCTAAGGATCAAACTAATACATCACAATTAAAAAGTCCACAACGTATTTAAGCTTAACTTATGAATCATTTTACACACAAGAATGATTAAAATATAAAATAAAATTATACAATTTATTTTTTAAACAGTCCGTGTATAAACTTTGAATTTTACAGTTTCCCTCAATGATTGTGGGAGAAAACAAAAAAAATGGTCTGAGTAAAATCTATGGAACTCCCAGCCTACATGCAAAACAATTTCTGATTTGAGAGATATTAATACATTTTCTTTACTAAAAGACAATAAAAGGGATTAAGGGGAGATTTAATTTATGTTGTTAGTCTGCAACATTGGAATAATTCACATCCACCAATTTGAAAACGTGTAATTGGCATTTGATTTTCAAGAGAAGGTTGTAAGACTTTTTATTTAGTTGTAGGGGTAGATTAGACAAACACACTGACAGGCTGAGCTTATTTAAGCATTTAGGTTCTCTTCAGTCACAAAATATACAAACTGTTGCTTTTTTCTTTGTAGTTTTTTTTATTTCATTGTATTGTTATTGTATGTCTGATTCTCAATCCAGCTGCATTCTTTATTAATTAACCATTAATGTCTTATATATATTATATATTATATGTGCAGTTTCAGTTACAAGTATATATATATAAAGACATGAAAACATGAAATGATGAAATCATTCAGATTCTCACGATGTCAGCTGGACCTTGATGTAAAAGTGGACACGCTTATTGTTTGTTTCAGGCCTTTACATCAAATACAAAGCGGTGAAATTAGAAGAAAAGTTAGGGAACAAATGTGGTAGGGATTACTGGAGGTATTTGCAGAAGTGGTGTGAGTAAAATCCATGAAAACGCAGTCGTACTTTCAACACCTTAAGTACTGACCCCTGAGCCAACCTTTCTTTACACGACAGGTTACTCTCCTCTTGTTGTGGTTTGACTTTTCATTCACATGACCTCGTTATGGGGTCTTGATAATGCTAACTTCGAAAATCCGGTAATCTTTCGAAAACGCGGCAGTTGCCACGTAAACACGCAAAATGAAACTTTCGAGAAATCTGAATGAAATGTCCAAAAAACATGTTTTTTAACAACACAGACAGCAACAAAAACTATGTTGGAGTATTTCATTTGTACACAGGTTTGGTGGGAAGTTACACCGACTACTGGCCGGGCATGTGTACTGCAGTGTTTTCAAATGTTTTTTAATTACACGAGGGTCATTTTCATAATACTTTCATATGAATGCTGAACCTTTTTGTCCACAATTTGTGATCTGATTTCTGAAAGGCCAGTATTTGTCCAGTGTGATCACACTGAAGCATCACCTCAGAGGTTTACCTGGCCCTTATCAAGATACGGTACTTTCGGTCCCGATGTCTGCCGTCCTTAAAAATGCGAGGAACTTTGAGGTCGTGTCTGTCTAACAGTCGGGGAAGAGAGCGAGGGGTCAAGAAGCAATGTTGATGCCAAAACAGTTCCACTGCTATTTGGTGCAGAAGACTGGATCTGTTTTCCATCCTGCTAATCTGGCCTATGGGGCTAATTATCCCGTTGGCTGGGTTCAGATGCCACACAGTGTGAGAAGCGGAGGGGGGCGAGTGGGGGGTGAAGGGGCAATGGGCAAGGGCAAAAACTGAAGGGAGTTGAGGGAGCGCTTGACGCCCAGATGTGGCGCCTCCCATGCTCGTTTCTCTCTGACCTCGGGGTCAGAACATGAGATGAGCCGAGGCTTTTCCTCACCTGGATTTTACCCAGCTTGGTTTCCAGTGCAGGAAGTTCAATGCTCATTTTTTCTGCTGCCAGCTTTAAGCCGGGAGCCATCCAGCACAACAGCAATCATCGGTTGGTGGTGGACAACGAGCAACTTTCCTGGTTAAACAAAAGGCTCAGGCTGACACGGACGCAAACAGAACCCATCTGTGTGGGTTTTTTTACATGACAGTTAAGACAATGACTGCTTCGGATTTTTAATTGAAAGGGAGATATGGCCCCTCATGGCAACCCATCTGTTCAAAATTGATATCTGAGCGACAGTTGCCCTCTCATCTCCATTGCCGAACAGGCGTGAGATTTTCAAGCCCTATTTCATTAATTTCAGGTAATTGAAATGTGAGGCACGCTTGTGGGGAACTGCACACTGTGTTTACTGTTTTAATCACACAAGATGATTTCTTTTTTTTCTTTTTCCACGAGTTTTTAAAACTTCAAAATCCCACCCACAGCATGGAGGAATCAGGGGTTTAAATCTGAGGATTAGAAAAAAAAAAAGGAGGAAGCTCCTTGTGTTGGACAGGTGGAGGAGAGCAGGATGGACTGACAGGGAATCTGTTCCTGGTGGGCCCGAGTGTGGTGCGGCGGGATGACGGGGATAAAAGGGAAAAAAAAAATAACTGCAAGCAGATGGTCGAGGTTCGGAAGAGAAAGAGGATGAACAAGATAGACAGTCGGAAGGGGGGTGGGGGCTGGGGTGGGGGGGTGAGAGAAAAAGAGGAATTTGAGTGGATCTATACAACTTGCCGGAGAAAAAAAACAAAAACGCTCGCATTGTTGTTTTCATTATCCAAAGGCCGTCATTTCTGCTGTACCTGAAAATGAAAGGGAGGGATGAACAAGAAAAGAAGAGGAAGGATGAGTGAGTAAGAAGAGGAAGAGGGGAAAAAGAAGAAGAAGAAGAAGAAGAAGAAGTAGAAGAAAAAAAAAAGCTGTGATATTAATCTTTTGTGCCTAGCCTTACACAGCCACAGACAAGCTCAGACAAAAGCCCGGACCTGGAGTAGCTGCCTGGGTGTGATTGATGAATAAAGTAAAGGTGTCAGAAGTGTATTATGTAAATTAGCCAAGGCAGGGACCATTTCGGCAGCGAATGAAAGAGTGGGACGCACGTGGGTGTGAGAGCGGGAAGGTGTGTGTGTGTGTGTGTGTGTGTGTGTGTGTGTGCGTCGCAGAGGGTGCGATCATCCCTGAGCGCCACAGCCGTGCCATCTTTCATCTCGCAAGACAGCTTCGGACGGCAAATCTCTGCCATGGCTGCTGCTTTAAAGCTGAGAGGACGGACAAAAAAAAAAAAAAAGGGCAGATGCACAGATGAAATGTACCCCGAATGAGAAAGATAGGTAAAGAAGGTCGGCAGGTAGTTTGGAACGAATATGGCTCCTCTGATTGACCAGTGTGGGATATCTCCCATCGTACATATGTTGTCCCTCCTTCTCTCACTGTAGTAAATGTATACAGTTATATTCCTAGCACCACTCTATCTCCCACCGGGGAATACAGTTATTTCAGTCGGAGTCGTAAAGACCGCCATAAAGAGCCTGTCTGTCTGATTCTCAATGACAGTGCGGGGCTCTGGGAGGGCAGATTGAGCTGTTGTGTGGAGAGGTGAGGTGTGTATCCGCCAATGATGTTGTGGATGGAGGCGAGCTGAAAGTCTTTTGCGGTGGCGAGTGTGATTTGCATTAGATATCAAGGTCTATCATCTGAGCGGAAGCCGGCGAGAGGGACATAAATTGTGAGGACGGACATGTTTTCTCTGCTCCCGGAGCAAACACAGATGCAAACACGCCTCCGCGTGCCACTCCTAGACTCGCAGGTACGCGCCAAACTTCGCCATTAACGCGCCCATCGCCACTTTTAATAGGCTGACAAAAACAATTTATCATGCATTCACCTACACAGAGCAATATAGAACAGGTTAAAGGAAATTGATGCCATCCTCGGCCCCAATTCTTACCTTGAGTGGCGTCTCCCTGTGATTGAAACAGACAAAGATGTATAGGGTTACCCCCACGCCGTGGATGCGCTAATTGCCGGCGCTTGTCGTTCGCCGAAGTATTGTCTCATAGGCTAACTAGAGCGCTAGCCCCCTCTTCCCTCCCCGCTCTATTGTGTGTTTGTGTTTGTGTTTGTGTGGCGGCTAGACAGGCTGCTGAGAAGGCTCTTTTCATCACGGCGGCAGCACCCGGTTATTAACTGGTTCATAAGTAAGCCTGGGCCCCGGCTATTTCTCTGCGTTAGTATTTATTAGGAGTCCACAAAAAGAAGCCGCGGCCCTTGCCTATAATGAATGAAAGAACCGCCATGTAATTGAGCCTTATTAGGCCACACTCGTAAGAGAGAGAGAGGAAAATAGGACAGCAGGGCTGAGAAGAAAGGGATGTGACTAGAGAGAGAGAGAGAGAGAGCGAGAGAGCGAGAGACGTCCATTGTCAAAACCTGTTCCACTCCCATGCCTCGGTTTATTAATTTCGTCACAGAGGTACTTGGTGGGGTAATTTTCAGATCCCTTCCACCACAATGCTTCCCATATTTACAGTGTAAGTATGAATGACAGTCGGGACGGCGTGCTGTGCCGTACAGAGTGGTAAACAATGGCAAACACTTGAGGCTGGCACGCTCGGTCTCGCCACTTTAGTGTATGGCCCCGCACAATAAATGGAAATGAATAGCGAGTGCAAAGGTCAAAATATCCAGTCACACTTTAATTCATTCGTTCATTCAATCTTTATTTATATAGCGGCAATTCGCAGCAACAGTTGTCTCAAGGTGCTTTCCAGAAAGAGCAGGTCTAGACCAAACTCTTTATATAATTATCTACAGAGACCAGACAAATTCCTCCGCGATGAAGCACTTGGCGACAGTGTCGAGAAAAAACTGCCTTTTAACAGCCAGGAACCTCGATCCAACCAGATCCAAGACTCAGGGTCAATGGCTTACTGCCATGACCGGTCAGGTTTGAAAAAAGAGAGAGAGAGAGAGAGAGAGAGAGAGAGAGAGAGAGACGGGGGAAAAAGCAGCAAAGATATCATTTATGGTAATCCCCTTTCCTCCGCTTCTCCAGGGTCGGACCGCGGCGGTAACAGGGACCCGAGGTTATCAATAACATTAATAGTAATGTTACATTTAGCCATAGCTTATGGGGAAATACTAAATAATAATAATAATAATAATAATAATAATAATAATACTAATAGTAATTACAATAAGTTTAATAGCTTTTTAGTAGTACTTTAAAGATGAGTCTCGATGTCTGGGATACCGTAACCCCCCTGGAGTTTGAGGTCGATCTGTTGCGATCCCTCAACCCTATCTTGACAGTTTCTTGACAGACGTCAACCGTTGGTTTCGGACATAACGTCCTTACTGTTGGTTTGATTTATCCCAAACTGGCTGAGATGAATCGACGCAAGGAGGTCTTGTATTTAAATTATTGCAATGTTATAGTTCTTAGGGCGGACTTTTGACTTAAAACACAGTTTCTCGTCTATTAAGTACGTTTCCAGTTGTGTTTAAATTTAGCTCGTATGAACTGGCACCAGAAAATCTGTCTTGTTTCATAAGTGAAGTCAGGAAAACTAGTTCACTCTATCTATCTTCATTATTGAGTCTCTTCTGGATCTTATCTTATAAACTTTCAATGACTTCATAGAAATAGTTTGGTCGAGTCAGTGTGAACTGTTTGAGATTACTAATGAGTCAAATTTAATTTGAAGACTTCAATCAGGAGGGATCTCCTCGGGGAGCTCGGGGTTAGAACGCTGCACGGTCCAGTGAACTCCTACTGCCAGAACCAGCCCTGGATGGATGTGCCGGGTTGCATCAGGAGGGGTTAAAAAAAGAGCCAGCTCTACCGTGTGGATGAGACGCCGCTGTGACGAGAGAGAGAGAGTAAGAGATAGAGAGGGAGAGAGAAACATTTAAGTGAGGGTTCGACCTCTGACCCCAGACAGTTAAATCTTAAATGTGTTCAACATAAGTGCAGAGCTGGTTTATGGGAAATTTGATGGGACAACACAACCCAAAATCTAAAGTTAGAATGTATTCTGTTTTGAGATATATTTGCACAAATTCACACAAGTGTTACATTTGAATAGAAACTCTGCACACACACACACATCCACACACACACGTGTTTCAACTCTTACTGTTATCAGCATTTCCTTATATACTTAATCTGGATCCATTCCAATATTTAACAAGTTCGTCCTCGCAAGACGCCCAACTCTGTTTCTCATGTTCCAGAAACTCCATTTGGTAGTTTATGCGTAAAGAGACAGAAAGGATGTGGGAAAATAAGACATATCTGACGCTGTTAAAGAAAATGCCTGGCTCCGCCCCTTTTATCCGGATCAACTCAGAAATGTAATGGATTGTTCTTGGTCACATGCCAAGAACCCAAGTCACCCAAGTTTCAGGAAAATGTGTGTAGTAATTTTTGTGTAATCCTGCAAACTAGCAAACACATGACCTCCACACCGCTGGTGATCAAACAAGCCCTATTAATGGAGGACATGCAGCAGGTCACATTCTTTCACAGATAGAGTTGTTATTCCCACTATAATCCTGGTCTGCGAGGCTCTGGCAGTCAGACTTTGATGCTCTCCTAAGGCTTAATATCACTCTTTATATCTGTACATTAACGTCTTCTGGATCCTTTACGTTATAAAGGTTTATTCCTTTATTCTGCTTTTAGAGGCTCAATTCAAACCATTTCATGAGTAATGATTATCAACGATCATTTAAAACAAATCAACAGCCAACAGCAAATATCTTTCATAAAAAAAACATAAGTTTAAAGGAGTATTCCAACATTTTGGGATCACCTTAAAGGTACAGTGTGGAAAATATAGGTCGCCTCTTCCAAGGAGGTCACCATGGCGCGCCACCATTTTTGTGGCAAGATATTAAAAAAGGTTCGGGTGACGGTGGTTTTCCAGAGTTACAGTGACCCTTCCCCACCTTAGAAGCCCCCCCCGGCAGACCTCAGGGTTTTCTGGGGCGATCCAGTGCACGCCGGACTTCACTTGGATTTCTCAACAGTTTCACGTGTGGGGTCTTTGTTTCTACTTCCTGTTCTTTCTTTTTTTTTATATTTAATTGTTTTAGCTTGTTTTTAATTTTTGAATCTTTCTGAATGTTGTTATAAGAGTTTTAATTAGTTTTTACAATGCTCCTGATTGTATTGTGTCGAGCACTTTGAATTTCCCTGTTGCTGGAATGCGTTATATAAATAATTTTCCTTTGCAAAGTTTCACACTCATCATTTTTTAAATTTAATTTGCCAAATAATAAGCATGATACATATAGAATAGATTTACAAAATAAAAAAGATCAATATCCTTTTTAAATGTATTTAGAAAGAAGAAGTACTGTTCAGAGAGAGTGACATCTTTTTGACGCTTGGAGGCCACCATAGAGTCTTGGATGGCGAGCGATGAGGTCGCAATTTGGAATTCCACCACTAGATGCCTCCTAATTTTGCAGACTGCTCCTTTAAAGCCAAGAAATGTCGTGTTGGAGGAAGTTCTGTGGTGGAACTGCTTTGGGAAAGCCATGCAGTCTGTCCAGCTGCACAGCTTCCAGCAGACTTTATTTCGAGGTTGCCACATTTGGTACCATCTTGACTGTTCTGGCTCTAAAGCCACAACCCGATCTCCCCGGTGGAAAAACCCAAGCTGCACCAAAGATTCTCTTCTATTTCACATTTCTGCTTGTCTACAGGAGCAAACAAGTAAATAAAGGAGTTTAACAGGTCTTGGTTTAGATATTTTGGACAGATCCAGGTCAGCTGTTTCTCCATCCTTCAGCTCGTTGCCAAGCGCGACTCCGAGTCGAGAAATTTCCTCAAATGTTGATCCTGTTATCAAGTAGGAGAACTTTAATGAGTCAGGATTTAGTTCATTAAGAGCCGGAGTCACATCTAATGTGTGACTGGACCTGACCACATGAGAGTGTTCTGGTCTCTGTCCCCAGGATCAGGAAAGGCTGAGCTGGTATTCTTCCCTCCACCTGGCTATTTGTCAAAGCCAGATGATGCCGGGACACAAACGAACACACACTCATACACACACACACACACACACACACACACACACACACACACAAACACACAGATACACACTCATACACACGCACGCACACACACTCCGCCACACACACACACAGATACACACACACACAAGCACACGCACACAAACATACACACACACAAACAAACACACACATAAAAACACACACACCCACACACATAAACACACACACACCCACACACACAAACACAGATACACACACACACAGACACAGATACACACAAACACGCACATAAACACACACACACAGACATACACACACATTCACACACACACACAAACACATACCCCCACGCACGCACGCAAACACACTCACACACACAAGCACCCACACACATACATACACACACAGACGCACGCACACACACATACACACACATGCAACCACACAAGCAGAGACACACATACGCACAGACACGCACACACACAAGCACCCAAACACTTACATAAACACACAGACGCACACACACATAAACACACAGACACACACACACATACACTAGCACACACACATGCAATAACACAAGCATAGACACACATACGCACACACACACACACATACACACACATGCAACCACACAAGCATAGTCATACATACGCACACACACGTACAAAAACACACACAACCACAGACAAACATACATACACACATACATGCAACCACACAAGAATATACACACACATACGCACACGCGTACACACACAAACATACATACACACACATACATGCAACCACACAAGAACACACACATACACACACAAGACACACACAATCACACGCAAACATACATACACACACACATACACACACACACACATATATACACACACACATATACACACAGGAACAAGGTATGAAAAGTGTCTTAACGTAAAGTCTCTGTTGTCAACCATGACGACAGTAAACAAACTGCTGCTTGGTGACGAGAATCTGTTGCAGAGTCACAGATTCTCGTCGTTATCCAGAGATCGACGAAGGCAGCTCCTATAAACCTCCCCCATCTTCAGCATTAACGTCCCCCTTACGTCCGGACGTGTTACGTTTGGAAAATTTCAACACTGATAGATATCGTGTCGCGGCATCACATAACATTAAAACACGACGTTCACATTCCACCAGTTGCCTTGAGGCATTCGTCACGGCACTCACAACGCGTCCGTCAGCGTTTCATTTCTATTTCACCACCGAACTGCTGAACTCTGAACTCTGTTGTGACCTCAGAAGGTGCCAGATTATAAAATGTAGGAGCTCCGGTTCTTTTCTGCTCCGATGAAGGCCCGCTAGGCCAAAACGTTAGCAAGCGCGTTGTTATGACAACGCAATAAACAATAAATTGGTGCGACTGGAATTTTGTTGGTGCTCCATCTGGATATTCATATTGTGTGATTATTGTAATGATGTGTTTTTGGTTGAACCACAACAAACTAATAAACTGAGAAGACGGGCTCAGTCCAGGATCTTACAGTACAGTACCTTAAAGAGAGGAAACAACTGATCACAGAGCTGATTTTGAAAAAAAAGATACCAAACATTGAGCTTTTTTAAATATTATTTAATGCAGGGAAGGAAAAAATAAAGAAAAAAATGAAACAATGATTGATTTTTTACAGTTATCGTCTTTTACAATCATTTACCTTCCTTATTCCATAGTGTCTGATCTCTCTTGTCTCATTGTCTCACCAACACCAAAGCACCCTCAGCGGATTTTCCTCTTCGCTGGGTTAGCTGCTAACCGCTGCTAACAGCATCTAAAAGTTTCTAGTTGTGAACCTGAACGAAACAACAGAGAACATTCTGTCCAACAACACCTCGTCACTACGTCTCACCCGCGCCCGGCCTTTCCAACTGACATCCATACAGATGTCTCTTACTCCTTTTCCACCGAGCTGGTTCCAGGGCTAATTTGGAGCCAGAGCCTGACTAAGCACCAGGTCTTTGCTTTTCGAAAGCCTAAGCACCTCAAAACTGGTGCCAGACAAGCACCAACTCTTTGCTGGTCAAGAGCCAAGAGCCGATTACGTCAGGGGCTGGGGGCGGGGCTATTGTGACCAACGAAACCGGCGCCGACACCGAACCTCCATTTTTAGAACAACAGCTGAGAGAGTTTCGTCCGATAAGCTAGCAATAATATTTTGTGTTTTTTTATTTTAAAATTATTAACAAAAGTTGTTTGTATTCGGCTCCGGATCTCAATGTGGGCTTGCGAAGAGCCAAACGATGAGCTCCTCAATCGTCGTTGCTGTGCTTGAGTATGGCGCGTGAACAGACGATGACGTAATGGCGTGGCTCTGACTTGGCTCCTTGCCAATGGAATAGCAACCTGGTTCTTAGGAGGTGAGCGTGTTGAACCAACTAAGCACTGGCACTAGCACCAGCACCGAACTAGCATCGGTTTCGTTTTGGTGAAAAAGGGGTATGATTCACCCCTGTTACTACCTTCGAGGCTGCCGACTCAAAAGCGACGTCGTTTTTTTAATTAAAGTCTCATTGAGTCAGCAGGATAAATGGAACTTACGTTGCATCCTCGCCCGTTTTTTTTAACATCTTTCATTTTCCAATTTATTTCTTAAATCACTAAAGCCCACCTCTGGACCCCTGAAGTCTGAAACTGGTCGTACTGGTGTAACACTCCAGCATTCTTTAATTAAAAAAAAATACCATGTTCAGCTCAAAAGAAACCCGCGTGAGTCGAGCCCCATTTTGGCTCTTTTTTTTTTTTCCATTCCTCATTCTCTCTCCTCTCCCCTCTCATCTTTCTCTCGCCATTTCTCACTCCTCTCTTCTCTAATTCTCTTTCTCGTTTGCCTCCCTGTGTCTCTCCTTCCTCATGCAGGAGCTGTCGGTTTCTCTGCATGCATATGAGCCTCTCTCTGTCTCTTTCATGTTTCCCTGGCAGTCATACATTACGTTGGAGAGACAATACCTCCTCCAGATAATGCCATAAATGATGGAATTTACATACATATGCTCGCATATGCAACCGCAGACCCTCATATCTGCTGCACTCAGCGGAGGCAGGGTTTTAGTGTGTGCGTGTGTGTGCGCGTGTGTGTGTGTGTGTGTGTGTGTGTGTGTGTGTGCGTGAAGTGGCGCTCCAGTGGGACCATCATTAGAGTGGATCTAGACTAATGACACAGGAAACTGATTCACACCGAGAGAACTTCTGTAGAGCCCACACACACACACACACACACACACACACAGACACACACATGGATTTTCAAAGCCTACTATATTCCTGATTTCAGTAGACAGGAAGATTAAATTGTTCTAATGCAAAAACAAATAAAAAATAATGGCCACATAGTTCAACTCTTTATGTGCCTAATTATCACACCTAAAATGTTATTTATACATTTATTATATCCACTCTGTTATTGCTCAATTAAAAAGTTGGGCTTTTTTTCAAAATTAGCAAATGAAAAAAAGAAAGAAAGGTTTACATCCACGTTCATTAAAACGTCGCTTTAGAAGTCATTCAAAAATATCATGTTTTGTACATAAACTCGTGGTATTTTGGGGTTTTTGTATTTTAGAATGAGTATCATTATGACACAGAATAAATACATATTTATTAACGTTACATGATTTACATGTTTGTAAAAAGAAAAGAGTTAAAACTTACCCAGTGTAAAAAAATAAATCATTATGATAATGGGTCGTTTCATTATAGAACTCTAAAACTACATTTTATCATTTAGTATCATTATGGAATTACATTTTATTCGATGTTCATGAAGAAATATTTAAAACTACCAAAAACTTCAATATTTCTGCAACTGTTTTATAAAAAAGGAAGTATTTGTTTGTTTGTTTGTTTAATTCACACTTTGATAGTTGGCCCTTTTATTTTGAATCCGCAGATCGACAAATTAAATAACACTATATAATATTTGGGTTTGTAAATAAATATTTAAACCTAGTATTAACTACTATATGACGTTTTAAAAGAAAATATTTTTTTTGACTATTTTTGTTTCTTTGTGACATTTGGCTATTATTTCAAATCGATGAATGTAAACATGAAATAATGAGATATAAATATTTATATTTTTGATTTTTGTTGTTATAATGGGCTTTATCACGATACTGCAGAACTACATCTTAAATGACGCGATATATATTCTCCTTTATTATAAACGAAGATTTAAAACTAATAAAAATGAACGATATGTTTTTGATAATTGGTCACGCTCTTCTTCTTCATCAAACTGTAAAGTAAGATATTGAAAATATTATAGAATGTCTTGATTTATAGATGTATATATAAAACTAATGAAAACACCAAAATAGGTTGAAAAAAAAACAAAAAACATTTCTGGATATTTTGTTCTCTTTGTTTTTTTAAAACTGCAAAACTAAATCTTAAACAACATTTTATGATATAATAGCCTCTTTTTTTTTGTGATTGAAGAGTTACATGTGAACTGCTGTTTGGGAATTATTGTTAAAGTGACTTTGTGTGTTTGGGTCAGAGGGTCGGGTCGTTTTTTTGTTTTCTTTCGGTGTCTGGCGTGTTTTGAAGCTTCACACTGTGGCTTTAAAAAAAAAATCACCCAGTCTGCTAAGCGTGAGTCAGGAGCGGCGCTGCTTGCTTGTTTTTAAGTGTATTTCCCAAACGGAGGGATCTCACCGTGAGAAAACAGCGAACAGATGTTAGTTTTAACATAAAACGCTCACCGGTGGAAACGCTTTAATCCCCGTCTCCCTCGGCTGCTGCTGCTGAACACAGAAGAGGGCAAACCTGAGAATCAGCTCGGAGACTAATTGTGCCGCGTTTGAAACTTCTCCCGTCACGGCCTGCACAGAGTTTGTTTAACAAAAGCCCCGCCAGGGTTCCACTGCGCTGGGATTATTACTAGATTCCGTTATTCACGTAATATTAAATAGCATTAGATTTTATGGTGATGTTTCCAGCTTGCAGCTCTTACTGGTGAAATGATGTGTTCATCGATTCATGCTTTCATGTCTCGGTGAGACGTAGGAACCCGGATTCTGTTCTATAAACATACATCTAATGTCTTATGGATGTCTTACATTTTAACGCACTGCAAAAACTCAATATCTTACAAAGAGTATTTGTCTACTTTCTGGTCAGAATTGCTTATTGCGCTTGATTTAAGACATGATCACAGAACAAGTAACATTTTACAGACATATAAGGACTTATTTTGAGGCACTTGAACATTGAGTTAGGTCAAAGAATCTTGTAGAAATCTGAAAATCAGTATTTCCAGCTAAGTTAGGGAGAATTTTCCGCTGAAAATGCTTAAAAATGTCCTTCTAATCTCATTTTAAAGTCAATTGGTCTCCGATCTAGAAACGTTTCTATAGTAAATAAACAGAAGCGTCATAAATCCCCACAGAGGAACTTTATGTGGCGGCTAAGGAGATAAGATTTAAGTAAAACCCACAAAAAGACATGCACAAATAAACATATTACAATGTAAAAACAAAGAAGAAACTGATATTTCATTTCATCTCGCAAAAAAACTCCCCAACTACATTTTAAGTAGTACTGGCTGATTCTGAGACACAAAACTTCCTAATATTAGTCAATAAATCTCATTTAAAGATGTCCTTAATCTAAATACCACGTGTCAATTATTCCAAGTAATCTTACTAAGTAAATTTACACTTGCTCTGTTGGCAGATACTTTATCTTTATTTATTACCAGCTATGAAAACACCTTGTATCCATTCATTTTTAACTTATTTTTGAAGGGGGAAGTTTTCCGGTGCCTCAGTGCTCGGAGCAATTTGTGGATTTTCAATATTCGACAGAAGTTTTTCATGCAGTTTAAACAGCATCATATTGGTTCGGTTGATTTTTCTGTCCGTTTCTTCTTTCTACGACTTTCTGTGAGTCAGGACACTTTAATCTGCTTTTCTTGCACCGACACTGCAAGAATTACTACTTCAATTCAGGGTTTAGTGTTCATTTACTACCTCTTTTATTTATCGCTGTTGTATTTAGCATTAAATCCTTCTATTTGTTTTGGTTTGCCGTTGGAGGGTGACCAAACCACATTTTGTTGTAGCGGCTGCAACGAGAAATAAAGTGTATTACGATTTGAGTAAAGCTCCGTGTTATTTATAACTGATTTCTGCTCTTGGACACATTCCTGTATAATCTACGTTACTAAAGTGTGAGCAAGTATGAACCTGCTGCCCTTTTAATGTTCCCAATGAAAAAATAAATAAATAAATAAGTAAACAAATAAATAAAATGGCTTTTTTGTTTAAATAAAAAAAATAAATAAATAAATCAAATCAAAAATCAAAAAAAAAAATCAAATCAAATAATAATAATTAAAAAGTCAAAGTTGCTGATTCAAATTCAAATGAAATGAATTTCAGAGGAAAGGTCAGTAGGTAAGGTGGCAGTGGAGGAAGTTTATCCGCGATGTTCGTGTCTTCGTCCGAATGATTTTGTGAACTCGAAAGAATCGGTAAATTCCACAGAAAAAGGCAAAGCGGCGGTCGTCTTTGACCATCTCGTCTTTGACCATCTCGTCTTTGACCATCTCGTCTTTGACCATCTCGTCTTTGACCATCTCGTCTTTGACCATCTTGTCTTTGATGGTGATCTAAAACTTATGAAGGAAATCTTTCTTGAATCATTCGGGTGACAGAAAATTGATTGATGCCGTTGATGTAAATGCAGAATAATGAAGAGTGTGCTAGTGGGAATGATTGTGGATGATTGGATATAAAGTGTGTTATATAAAGACATACTATATGTTGAACATGTTTGTGTTACAGAAATCGGCCTGGACTACATTCCTGGTTAAAAAAAAGAAAAACAAAAAAGACTTTGAGGACAATCTACTTCCTGAGGAACAAATGTTATTTCTATGGAAACATGAATTCTTCCACGGACCTTCAGCGACCACTCAAACGGGTTTAAGACGGCTCAGACTCTTAAATGCTCAGAATTCACCCTATAGAAAAACAAACTTTATTTATGATGTCATCATAGGTTGACCTCTGTTTTCTCCACCTCATCCGGCTCATCTTAACTAACTTAGATCATCTCATCAGATATCTGACTTTCACATTCCGCCCTAGTTTCTCCAAAACACGTATTTTGGAAACTTTTGTTGCCCAACCAGCCAATGTTCTGTCCATTGTTGTCCCCTGTAACGGTGGCAGTTGTTCAAATCCTAAATAAATTATTTTGGTAACGTAATTTTGAAGTTTTTCTGTCTTTTGGCCAAAATCTATGTCCAAAAAAAACCTTTTCGGCTGGTAAAAAAACCCCAAAAACTCATGATCCCCGGTCCAACTGCATCCAAATGATTCAAACAAGCGAGGAAGAAACAACAAATTATCAATGAACCTTCCCACAGACTCTTCCTTTTTCCATTCGACTCTTCTCTCCATTGTTTACTTTTTAATTAATCGCACTGGTTCATTCTAAACATGTCAGAATAAATACATTTTTCATCCCGGTGATATCGGGCCGCCACTCCGTTATTAATGCTGCAGAGAATTCAGCCACTGTTTGCAAATAATATCCTCAAATTGAATCATTGTTGCATGAATATATGCAAAATATTCATTTCAGGCGGCGTGAGGGTTGAGTGCTTTTAAATTGGAGAGATCATTCATGGCTTCACCTTTTCAGGCGAGATAAAGTCATGTGCAGTAACATTACAATGTCAGCGGCGGCGGCGGCGGGGGAGGGAGGGAGGGGCGATGGGGTTTTGGGGGTGGAGGTTGGCGGGCGGGAGAAAGAAATGAAAGAGACAGGGATAAGAGGAAGAAGAGGCGGGAATAATGACAAGAGGAAAGCCGTGTGCGTCAATAAAAACAAGTAAATCCAAAGCGATTGAGAACGGAGGCTTGTAAGACAAAAACGTAGGAACAAGGACGGAGTGGAAATTAAAGCTCGCCGTCGTGTTCATCTCGCCGCAGGAGGCAGGGTTTTGTGTGTGCGCCGTTCTGAATCCGCAGGTTAACGTTATTAATAAGTCAGGAAAGTGACTAAATTAAGAACGACTGAGCGCACCCCTCCGCCCGTCAGGCTGCCAATTCTGCCGTATTTATCATTTTAATAATCCGCACATGGATCCAAAATACACAGACAGACCTTCACGGGACCACATTTATTCAAGAGCAGTAGTTCCTGTTACTTTTGCCAAAGTGTCCAATCAAACAGCAAACGCTCCCGGCCTCATTTTCCAAAAAAGATTTATCGAAAGATGTTTCCGACTTCTTCCGTAATCAACCAAAAAGGGGAAATATGGAAGAACTGGGTCGCATTTTCAACAGTAGTGACCCAACATGATATCAGCACCGCATGTTCAAATGAGAGAAGACTTGTAAGAGTTCAATCGTGGGTCATGTGTGTAACTGCCATCCAGTCCAGCCAGTAAAAATATAACCTACGAGAATATTCTAAATAGAGTTGCTAAAAGGATCTTCACCCACAATACAGGGTGGAGGTGGAGGTCCAAATTTGCTGGTATTTGAAGGAGTCCATGGAATCATGTCTTTTAACAAGACGTTCAAAACCTTTGAAGAAAAAAACAGTCCAACAGCATCAGCGAACCACCAGACTTCACAGTGGGTATGAGGAGCTTTTCTCTATGGCTTCCATATCAATTTGAATTTTATGACGCCAAGTCACAACAAAGTAATCTTGCAAAGTTTTATTGCATGTAAAACGATTAAGACTTCTTCTTCTTCTTCTTCTTTAACTCCTGCACCGCCGTCGCTCTACTGACACACCAAAGGGAACTCTCCCTCCACTTTGATTGACATCAGTCTTGACGTAAGAAAAGTAGGCAACAGGAAATAATCTACTGAAGTAATAAACCTGTTTTGAAAATGTGAGGAGAAGAAAGTTTAGATTTTTGTGTCAAAATGTTCAGTAAAAGAAAAAGTGGTCAGAAAAAAAAAAAACAGATATCTGAAAACTGTACTTAAGTACAAAGTACAAGTAGTTTGGTTCTGGACTATTACACTATTATCTTCACCCCCCACCTCCACCGCTCTGACCGCCGACAGAAACATCACAACTGTAAATCTTCTGCTCTACTGTGCCGGAGACGTCTTGTCTTGGTTCGTGGCTGTGAATGATTTTCTTTTTGCCTCGATCTGTGTCATCTCTTCACACATACCTGATTTTCAATCTTACTATGAAGATTGTGCATTACTTTAGTAAACACGTGTTATCTGTCTAATGTGTTTTTTAAAGGAACTGGCTTGGCTTGAAGATGGAGATGATTTGGGCTGATTTCAAGTTTCCCTGGAGAATGTATCAGCATCCCAGCGGGTTATTCTGGAGACACGTCGGTCTCTGATGTCACGTTCAATGAAATCCTTCAATTAATTCCAATTTGTTCTGTTATTAAATAATCCTTTACCTGGAAAGTCAGGGATATTATGGAGTCGGCATCAACGCCACCCTGTCCGCAGCCGCCGCAGATCCTTCGTGTTAATGTTATAACTCTACTATAACTATGTAATAATTACATAATGGATCATTTTCAGATTGTATACTCATATGAACCTCAGTGCGAGGAAGAACTGGATTAATTGAGATGAGATATATCTTGTAATTATCATGTTTTACTCTAAGAGTTGATATTTTACTAGGGGGAGCCTTTTTGGATATAACTTGACATTTCATTTTAGAGATTCATTCTGGTGATCTCTGAATTGCCTTTTGGTGTGAATGAAAGCATGAATGTTGGAAAACCTGACCAATCAGCCGATGTCAGCTGGGATACGCTCCAGTTCTCCCCTTGAACAAACTGGATGGATGGATGGAAAGATGTGTCCTGTGCTGAATGTTTGAAAAAGAATCATCTGCTATGGCGTCCTCTTTTACCTGGTGAGGTGGGCTGGTCTTCACCACACCGGTCTTAAATCCACCACTAAACCCTGCAGTATCTAACGCCGGTGTTTTTTCTCCACTCGGTACCAGGTTTCCTGCCAGCCTTCGTGGTAGACCTCCAGTCAGCTCAGTTAGAATTTCTGATTAGTTTTTTCTCTCGGTGCCACAAATACCTTGTTTTCAGACCCGCCTCTCTTGCCGGGCCTCCCTGCTGTCCAGCGCAGCCACTGGTCCAGCAGTGACTCAATAAATCACCTTTAAGTGTTTCCTAATTCAGAGTTTTGCTCTCGGGTTCAGTCCATAGCGTGATAAACTTAAAATTGTCAGGTTCATTACTACACACTAAACTAAACCAATAAACTTTTTCCGTTTGCTTCTGAAGGAAACTTTTTTGTCTCATTAGAGTGAAGGAGGGGGAATTCTGCAAACACATTTCTCATTATCATAAAAAAGTTTCTTCTGGGTTCAATACTCGTCTCTTTTTAGGCATTCATTAACAGAATTATTGTGTTAAATTAAAATATTTTAGGTTCTAAAGGAATTACTGCTGAATTGTTCGCTAGAAAAACAAAATGAGCTTTTTAACTTTTACATGGATCTGCAGTCTGTGTACAAGTCACATTCTCTTTAGGGGTTGGACCCCCTTAAGGTCTGATCCTAGAATCTCCCGTCTCCGCTCCAAAATTGTGGTTTTGTTGTCAAGGATGTCTTTCTTTCTCTGCTTCCAATCTTTTTAGTTTCACCCCATCTCATGCTTTCTGTTGGCTCCTTTCAGGCGCGTTCAACCCTCTGAGTTACAGTCATTTAAATGTTATTCAGAGTTCGTAACCTTCCAGCCGCTGTTTGTTGGTAACAGTTATATTGTGGCTATAGTTGATTCCAACTAATGATGTAAACAAAGTTAAATTAAACAGATTCATGCTGGCCACCATTGGAAAATGACATCACCGGCACTGCTTTTATCACTTGTCTGGCACATATAAAATCCACGGGGAAGATTTTAGAACCCTCTGGATCCTAAGATCCCTAATCCTAACCTTTCTTGTTTCAGGTTCGACCTGATAATATAGTGTGTGAATGTAAATTAATCATTGTCAGATCAAAGAATTTATGTTTTTCTGAAAAAAAGGAAGATACCGTAATTGTTCATATTGAAAATGATTTAATCTGCATTTTTAAGGGCTTATGGTTAGGGTCAAAGGTTAAAAAAAAGATGGCTTCAGATTCCTGAAGGTTTAAGGTAGGGGCTGGAAAATTGATTTATTCATGCCAAATTCTGATGTTTGGACCAAGTGTATTCTGGACAGAGGAATGTATTTTAGAGTTGATTGAAGACATTGTTTTTGGACATACTGGACGAAACCACCGGCCTGGAACCTCATACCCACATACAGATCAGTACCTGGGCCAGAAGGTGGTTATGGGTGGTGGTGGTGGTGTGTGAATATGCTGTGCCCTCACGTACAGTATATTAAAGCTAAACACCCAGCCATTAATTTGGTTCTGAGACTGGGGGTTTATTGTTCTATACTGTACATTTTTAAAAGAAAGAAGTAATAATGCTAATTATCCAGATTTTAGTGAATGTACCTGTATTCTAATTATTCTCTCAGAATCTTTAACTGACTATAATAAAAACAAAAAGTGAATTATTCTTATTACACAACATTATTCCATTTAGCCTACAGTTTACCATATTTCCCAAAGCATTAGTCTTAGCCATGTAGCTCAATGCTAATTAAGCCAAAAGGTGGATTTCAGAAAAAAAACGCTTACATCTCAGAAGGTGAGAATCAGTGTCCGTCTGATCGGCTCCAACTAGTGGACTCTTCTTTCTCTGCTGTGTAAGTACAAGCCATCCGTTCATTTTTGTCATTGCCAGGATGATGGATGTGACAAGAGCTGCTCAATCTAATATATTATTGGTTCCCTGAAAATAAGCAGCAGGGACAACCACAAAGTTCAGGTATGATCAACTAGTAATAATAATAATAATAATAATAATAATAATAATAATAACTTTAAATTATGCCGTTCAAGACACCCAAAGACTGGCATCAGAATCAAAATCAATTGGTAGATCCCCAAAGGGAAAATGAATACAATATGAATAAATGGGAGGAATAATGAATACATATAAAAACAAAAGGAGAAGTAAAATGTAAAAATATCCCAAATATGTGCACATGGTATTGTACTGGCTCCTACAGTGCAGCAAGTACATAATAAAGTACATATAGAGGAGTTGTAGAGATTGATGGACGTAGTTTGTGGTTTATTTGGTGGAATTATTAATTGTGTAACCGTTCATAACAGACTAATAGAATACTACATTATTACAAATAACTGAAGGAAATAATATTAGCTCTTTGGGGTGAGAACCTCATATGTCCTTCTCCACTTCTGAAGCTTCTCTCGTTGGTATTAAAAACATAATGATATAAATAAGGAAGGTGTTTTATAGCTCTATGGTAAACCTTAGCCAATTTTTAAAGCCACAATTAACCCAAGTCTTAAGCCTCTGCAATTTATGTCTTGATTTATGTGTCTGTGCAGGAAATAGAGAATTCACAGAAACCGGGGCACAAACTGCTTCACCAAACCTAAAGCCTAGCCTTTTTTTTTAACCAGTGGACCATCAGATAAACCTGAATACCATTTGCATTTTAATAGCCCTATAGAGTGGTTATTACTAGATTATTACTAACAAGTTCAGGAAATAACATTAGCTCTTTTGGGTTAAGAACCTCATATGTCCTTCTCAATTCCTGAATCTTCTCTCTTTGGTCTTAATAACATAATAACATAAATAAGGGAGGTGGTTTGGTTTCATAGCTACATGGTAAACCTTAGCCAATTTTTAAAGCCACAATTAACCCAAGTCTTAGGTCTCTGCAATTTATGTCTTGATTTATGTGTCCGAGCAGGAAATCCAAATAGCAATTTTTTAAACAGTGGTCCATCAGATAACCCTGAATTCCATTTGCATGTTAAAAGCCCCACAGAGTAGTAATTACTAGATTATTACCTAATAATGTAGGAAACAACATTAGCTCTTTTGGTTAATAAACTCAAACGTCCATCCCTGCTTCACAAGCTCTTCCATGGTCTTAACTTCAAGACATAAATAAGGGAGTTGGTTTAATTTCAAAACCCTAGCCAATTTATACAGCAGCAATTAAGCCGAGTCTTGGGCCTCTAAAATTTCTGTCTTGATTTATGTGTCTGTGCAGGAAATAGAGAATTCACAGGAACCGGGAAATCAACGGTTTCACCAAACATACCAAGCGTAAATAGCCTTTTTTTTTTTTTTTAAACCAGAGGTCCATCAGATAACCCTGAACACGATTTGCATGTTAAGAGCCCTATAGAGTGGTTATTACTACATTAATACGTAGAATTGAAGGAAATAACATTAGTTCTTTGGATTAAGAACCTCATATGTCCTTCTCCACTTCTGAAGCTTCTCTCTTTGGTCTTAAAAACATAATGACATAAATAAGGGAGGTGGTTTTTAGCTCCATGGTAAACCTTAGCCAATTTTTAAAGCCACAATTAACCCAAGTCTTAGGCCTCTGCAATTTATGTCTTGATTTATGTGTCTGTACAGGAAATAGAGAATTCACAGAAACCGGGACACAAACTGCTTCACCAAACCTTCCAAATCAAAATAGACATTTTTTAACCAGTGGACCATCAGATAACCCTGAATACCATTTGCATGTTAAGAGCCCTTTTCCACACTCTCCTGTTTGCCTTTTCCACCCTGCTGGTGTGTGCCATTTAAAAGTTTCTGTGTTCCTGTATCTAATATTGGGGGGGCGGGGGGGGAACTAATATCCAAAAGCAAATATTATTCTCTCCCCCACCTCTATCCCCACTTTCTTCCCTCTCCTGCATCTACAGATTAACAGGTCTAAACGCGGCATAATCACCAGCGGAATCAAATTCCTCAGATATGAATGCCGATGTCGCGCTCCCGACAATATTTTATGGTAATACAATAAAAATGTAAAGTTGAACATAGCAGTTCCTCCTCTTCTTCTTTATCTTCTTTTTTCTTTTCTAATGTAAAAGGTAAGGGTAAGATTAGTGGAGGGAGGTATGTTGGCGTGTGTTTGTGTGTGTGTGTGTGTGTGTGTGTGTGTGTGTGTGTGTGTGTGTTTGGGGGGCGTTCATCACATGGCCAGGGCCCCGTCGAGGGATAGGCTGTCGCTAGGAGACAGAGGCAGGGAATGGACCAGTGGCAATGATGTATTAACTGGCGAAGGTGGCTGACAGTAATCTTTGTCACGAGATGCAGTGGCTGTCTAAGTCCTGTCATTTTATGCATCTCATGCAAAACAGATGTACCCGAATACTACAGGCTGAGAGAGAGGGAGCCATCCGGGAGGGTGGAGGATTGGACGGTGGGGGTGAGGAATCATTATACAACTAGAGGTTGGAGGGGCTGTCACAAAGAATTTCATTATTTTTCATCCGGTATTGAGAAGGTGGATTGTGCATATTGTAATTTTTTTTCCCCGCAAACCATAAGCCTGTAAATAATTTGAGAAGTTTCCGGGGCAGAAGTTGTCCCTTTCTCTCTCTCCGCTCATTACCCAGAGTTCAGGGCAGAGGTGCTCAATCACCGCTGCTGAAGGAAACGCTTACACATAGAAACACGCCCTGCCAACGCCACTGCCACCTCCATTTCCGCCTCCTCCTCCCTCTTGTCCTCCCCTCCGCTCCCGCTCCACACTCCATCTTTTACCACTTCATCTCCTCTGCCTCCACCTCCACCTCCTCCCTCCCCCTCGAAACCATTGTCCTTGCTACTTGCTTGGTTCTTTCCTTTATATCTCTACCTTCCATTTTCACTTTCTTCAACTCCTTTGTCCCCGTTTTTCTCCTCTTCTTCACCTTGTATCTTATTTCTTTTTTCTACATTCTCCTTCTCACCTGTGCCCACGGTATCCTCTGTGCGTTCTTGGACTTTCTACCCACTCTAGCTTCTGCTGGTCGCTCCATCAAGTAATTCACTCCTTCTATGCCTAAGTTGAAAGCTGTCCCATAGCATTGAGCAAAGTATCTCTATTATCTCTATTATCTACTGCTTATGATTTGACACATTTATGAAAATATACCTTCAACCCTTTATTGTCCTGCTCAACTGATTTGTTGAGCAGATTTTGGGTCAGTATTTCCGACTGAACCTGTTCATAATGTGACCCAAAAGCAAAATATAGATGCTTAAGAGTAAGGGTCCAAATATGGAGCCCTGGGGGACACCATAGACCAAAGAGGCAACCGAGGACATTGAGAAAGTCCTCTTCGATAAGTACGATTTTTTTGGGGGGAATAATAAAGCATGTATATAGGTTGATACAACCAAAATGAGGGTCAAATCATTTTAAGTTAAGAGCTTTTACTTTATAATGAATATAGTAGTAACGTGGAGATAATTAAACTAAAATTCACTTTTGTCCAATTTCACTTTATTTCTTAATATTTAAAAAAAAAAAAATTCCCTATCAAATTATTTGTCAATTTACGGTAAAATTAAATGGGAATAAAATGTGCAAAGGAAATATTGTTTCCATCTTATGTCCTTGGTGATGAAATTAAAGGGTTAAATATGTTCATTCTTGGCATTAAGACACTTTGGATCAGCTTCACTAAACTCGATCAGCCATTTTTGTTGAGACTCTCCCTTGTAACCCCAATAAATGAGATTTGGTGTCCGTCTGATATGAAAATAGGGCATATCGTAGAGAAAGAACAGGAGAAGACTCCATCATCTATGCTTCCATTCATCTCCGGCTCTCTGGGGTCAGAGGTCATGCTACCATGAACCCTAAACCTTTTATATATCATATTTAATAATGGGAATCAGGCCGGTGCTGGTGGTTTGGTTCAATGGTTGGAGAGCCTGGTCACTGAGAGGTGACCCTGACCTCTTATAGTCTAGGTCCAGATTGGTCTATTTCTTTGTGTAGATCCTAGACCTGTCTTAGAAGCACAAGTGGATTTGAGTGGAGTCATAATCGATGTTGGAATCATCACAATATAAGAAATGTGTCCCTGGATGCCGAGTGTGAACAATAGAATGGAGATAATCATCACTACTTTTAAGTGGAGTTGGTTTGATCTCTAACTCTGATTTGTCTTGGTCTTTTTGTAATTTAGGACTGATTTATAATGTTTGTTCTGGTTGTTGTGCTTTTTTCTCTTCTTTTGGTGTTATTAGTATTCACGTTCAAAACTATCCTGGGTACTTGAGGAAATTATCTGTGGAGTTTTCTAAATATGTAACAGTATCTGTCTGATTTTGTGAGTCGTTGCATATTATTTCCCAGAAAAGCCCACAGAATTTATGGAAGTGTCATCGCCCCAGCTTTGTCCATCTTGTATATTTATGATTGCAGGGGAGACTTTATCTCCAAAAGGTTTTGGGCCTTAATTTCTCAGATTTAGTCCAATTATTTTTATCACATTTTACTCTAATAGTTCATAATTTACACACTAGGGGGACATTCTTTTTACATAAAACGGACATAAAGTTTGGACATGACTTCCTAATCTCTGTCCGATTTAGTCTAAATTTGTTGCATATGAATCGGTCCATTTTGTATATATAATATTTCACTCAATAGCGGAAGTTTTTCGTGAAGAGTTTTTTAGACTTAACATTTACTTTGAGCAATTGTTTTTACAGTGCCGGGGATTGAGGGGCTTTCCAGGGACAGACCCTCGCTGTCAGGATAGACCGCATAGGCTTTAATGAGGAGGAGGGAACATGAGTATTCATTATTTGTTCATTTTCATAAAATATCCTAATCAAATTACAGACAGAAGTTACTCCCTACTTTCCAGAAGCCGTCTCTCAGTCCAACAACAACATGAATGTTCCCAAAAATGTTCTGTCCAAAATCATCACAAGCCCTGAAATGCTAAAAATAGCAAGTTGGGGGAATATAAAGGGACAGTTGGAAATAAAGTAGATTTAAGTTTTAATAAATAGTAAAAGTGAATTTTATACTATGTTGAAGGCAAATAGGAACTAATACAAAATGAGAGAAACATACAATTTAACATGAAATTATTCAAATCATGCCACATTCCTCCGTTCCCTGGCTGGACACGAGTCGTTTCATCTATATTACATAAACTACATCCATTTGACTTTACTTGTTTTCTCTTTTACGCCAAAACAACACGGTTGCAGTATATTAATCGCACGTCCATTGACTGTAGAGATGCACATCCCATAGTAATGACAGTGTACATAGTGCATGTAGAAAGCAGCAGAAGGACGATATCTTTTTGTCTGCCTGCAATAAAACTCACCCTCTGTCCAAGCCATGAATAATACTTAAACTGCCAGCTCCTTCCCTCGCCCAGGAGAAGGAGAGTGTGAAGAGCTGAGAGGAGGAGACAACGAGGAAATCAAGAAAAACAGCAGGTTTAGATACGGAATAAAGAGACAAAATGCAGTGGAAGGTAAGGAATTCATGACGTCTGTCATCTCCCGTCTGTTGCTGGCCACTGCAGAGTTAGATGTTGCACCTGTAGCTGCAGGAATTCATTCCACACTCAGAATCAAGGGCAACACTGACGTGGGGTGATAAAGCCTCGGTCCATATTCAGCATTCCGGTCCGCAAGAGTTAACTGTTGCTGTCGCTGTTGTCCAGAATTCTTTTTTTCTTTGGCTTCTCTCAGTTAGCCGGCAAGCTAATTGCTCTATAGTTTACGTGATTGCAAATAGATCACGTGATCACGGGACTGGACACCAGACTGGGACTGGATACAGCCTGCAAGACCGGCAGAGTCCAGTTTAATGACCAGAGGGTGATTTAAAGTTGTTTTAACAAAGAGATGGATGACACTGTTATAAAAAAAAAGAGAAGAATTGTTTACTGGTAACACACAATTAAGTTAAGTAATCATGAATCAAAAATGTAAGTTGAAAATACTTAATTTAATTGAGTGTTAGCAGGGGAGGTCACTAAAAAGAAAAATTAACAACGATTCTCTTTTTACAGTGTGTAGCTTTCGTCTTAAAATGCTGCAGGAATAAAGAAAAATGTTAGAAACCTATATAAATAATTAATTTATATTCATTCACTTCTTCATATTTTAGTTATTTTTTTAGGTAAAACCATGAAAAGATAGTATTGAAAGAGACTTGAAGATCTTTTTTAAGCTGGAATTTCACTTTTTTTAGTCTTTTGGGGTCTAATCATGCACTGTAAAAAGAAAAATTGTTGCTGAACTTAATGACATTACATGATCATCAATGACATTTAGTAGTTTTTAGTCGAACTTCATAATTCAAGATGAAAATACTTAATTAAATTGAGTGTTACCAGCACAGTAACACAATCACAATTCTCTTTTTCCAGTGTGTAGTATTTGTCTTAAAATGCTGCAGCAATAAAATAAGATTCCAATCTTATATCAATAACATACTAATATTTATTAACTGTTTCGTATTTTAGTTTTGGGTTTTTTTTTTAAGGTAAAATCATGAAAAACGCTTTTTGAAAGAGATTTGAAGAATTGCCAAACTGGAATATCACTTTTTTGTTTCTTTTGAAGTTTATCATACACTGTTAAAAGAAAATTATTGATGAACTTTGATGAAGAGCATTACTTCAACATAAATTAAATTTACTAGTCTAACTTAATAATTCAGGTTCGATATACTTAACTTAATTGAGTATAACCAGTAGAAGCATTTTTCAAGTTCATCAACATTTCTCTTTTTACAGTGTAGGACAGGGAAAAGCTGGAACCCCTAACAGAAAAATGAGACCAAACGGGATGTTCCTCTTTTTCAGTCCTCGGAGCTCAAGCTGCTGACAAGGCCCGGCAGTGGAAGAGAGAGAGAGGGAGAGAGATAGAGAGAGAGAGAGAGTCCAGTCCTCTCGGGTTGGTTACTCCCTCCATTAGTCGGAATGCATGCATCTGATGATGAGGAGGGAACTCAGACCATTAGTGATGGCTTCAGCTCCTGATGCCATGCCGAAGCAGGAAAGAGGCTGTCGGATTCTGCTGCGATCCCTCTACTGGACAAAAAGTGAAATTTTGTTTCAAAACATTAAACTTCCAAACACTAACGAGTGCACATGTTACATCCGTCTTGTGCGACCGTCTCCTGGACAACTGCCAACACACAACCGATGCTGCATCTGCAGAGCATCAGACATAATCAGCCATCCCTCCCATTCCTCCCATTCCTCCCACCGCCCGATCTCCCCCCTGCAGTCAGGGAGAAGGGAGGAGGGAGAGGAGCGGTCGCCCAACGACCCCACGGCTACACCTTTTCCGCCGTCTCAACTTCAACATGTGAACTTTTTTATAAAATTACGCTTCATTACTATAAACCAGGGAAGCGGGGTAGCAGTGTCGCCTCACAGCAAGAAGGTTCGGGGTTCGAATCCGGGAATAAAGAACGTATCATTGTATGATTCAGCAGCAAAGTCCCCTTTCAGGACAAAGAGAGCAACCGCCTCAAGGACTCAGACCTTTGTAGCCCCCAAAATGATGATTATTTAAACAGCTGATGCCTATTTAGACTTGTTATTAATGTTTAACCCTTTAATGTCCTCACCAAGATGAAAAAAAAGAATCTGTTAAAAAATGATTACTTT
Source organism: Lophius piscatorius (assembly GCA_009660295.1). Classification (NCBI taxonomy): domain Eukaryota; kingdom Metazoa; phylum Chordata; class Actinopteri; order Lophiiformes; family Lophiidae; genus Lophius; species Lophius piscatorius. Next base: position 56,219 of record VRLP01002277.1, read on the forward strand.
TTATTATTTCTTTGCATTATATGTTTCTTAGGGGAATTTCTCGGACATAATATTTTAGACACTCTTAATCTGCCATAAATCGACAAATCGATTGGTCAAGCATGTTTTCAAAAAGTAAAAAAAAAAAAAAGAAGAAAAGAAAAAAACAATGTGAGCTATAAAATCATTTCATGGTGAGAAGTTTTAAAAAATAATTCCATATGATGGAACCAGGGTAGACTTTCTATTTAAGTTATATCAAGTCACATAATTCTATTTCATATGTCTTCTCATGCTTTAATATCCCCAAAAAATATCCTTCTTAGCCAATGAGACGTTCTCAATAGCCATGGCTGATGCTTTGCCCTCGGTGGTTACTTTGACCTCCGGTGTCCCCCAGGGCCCAATGACCGGCCCCTTACTATTTAGCATATGCATGCTGCCACTGCGTCATATGAACAGGTTCAGCCAGCAGTGAGCAGAACATTAAAGGGATAATAAGACATAGGAAAGCTGACATGACCGGCTAGGAGCCCAGAGAGGTGCTGGGCCTGAGATACACTCCAAAGCTGAGATAATGGTGCTTATAAAATGTCTTTTGAAGAATAGACCCAAAACAGGGCCTTTAAGGTCAGGCTGCGAAGCTGCTGCCTCTTATTATGGTACATAATTTCCTTTAAATTAACACAAACCACTTGGTATGGCCAGAGCTTTTGGATAGATCTGGATTTGAGGCCCCTGTGAGTTGCACAGTGGGTGTCCGAGCTTTGAAGGTGTGTTAATACAATCATCAAAACTAAACTGACTCCCCCACCCACTCAAAAAAAAAAATAATATGCCACATATGCTCATCCATCATACAATTATTGTTGCTGTTTGGACAAATAATGAAGTGTGTCTGCTCGGTTGTCAGGTTCACATTATAACCAGACCGCAGGAAGTTGTCAGACAGTCAAGAAGTGACCAACAGAAAAATGTGTTCACTCACTGGTCGTGTAGGTGTGTGGGCGGGTTGCGCATTTACATTTCTTTTTTCTCCACACTTTTTGGGGATTACTCAACAACTCTAAAAAAAAGATGTTGCTGCGGTTCAATGTAAGTTTTAATGAAATTATATAACCACAATAAGAAAAACACAAGCGTCATGGGAGCCTTGGCCAAATCAAACAAAAGAGAGAGGCGGCCTCAGACCAAACCACACGGTAGGCCGTTGGATTTGGGCTTCTCCCTTAACATAAACTCTGAGAATAACCTAAGTGGACTCAAAACTGAGAACAGGACTCACGGGAACTCCCAGCAAAGCTTAATATTTGATTAAACAAAAAATGCTCTACAGTTTGCTTGAGCATATTTTGAGTCAGTATTTCATATTGAAAAATGTCAAGGGTACAAGGATGGAGCCCTGCGGGACACCACAACTACTAAGAAGGAGGCATTCACCAGGGCTATTGAAAAACTCTTATTTGATAAGTAGGATTTTTCTGGCATATTTCAAGCAAGCAAGGACTTACTAAACTTACTTAGCACTTTGAGATTTGATCCAAATGTAAAATGCGTTATAAATTAAATAAATTATTATTATTATTATTATTATTATTATTATTATTAAACAGTTAACTCCATACAACCAAAAAAAAAGTCAAAATCTAGTTAAAATTGACTTTTTTCCATGAAATACAACATTTCATCACAGCATTATTTTAAAAGTTGAATGTTTTTAATGTTTTTGCCATTTCATGCTAAATTAAATAATTACATTTGAGAAATATGCAAAGAAATAGTTTTTCCATAGTTTTTGTTTCTTGATGAGGATATTAAAGCTCTTAAGGAAACACCTAGAGAAGTGACATTTGTCTGATGTTTATTGATGCACATGGGGAGAAAAATCCGGTCCGTGTCGTTTGATCCTGCAAAGGAACGAAGGGACAGCAAACGGGCCGCCTACAAAATATATATAAAATACGCATGGGGTTTTAATGTTATGGCTGATGGATAAATATGTTTATGTATATCAACGGTGAGAGAAGAACAAAAGAGAGAAAAAGGGTGCTGGAGGAGAAGAGGGAGCGGGTCAAAGAATCAGGGGTGAGACAAAGAAAGAGTGGGAGAAAGAGATGTAAGTGGGCTCTGTGGAGGCCCCTAGTCGGTGGCAGTCTGTCTCTGATTTCCATTCATTGTTAAGATGGATGAGATCCCAGCCGGACCAGTAGGAGACCCGCGCATTTCTTCTTCTTTTACTCTTTCTTTTTTTAAGGATAGAGGGGCATTATTCAAAACAGAGCTTATTTTTGGTGGCCATTATGCATGCGCACCTGATCAGCATGTCAGCCTGGCCTCCCCGCATCGCATGATGGAATGGCCCAATTTACCTCTTTCACCTGCCTTGCATAAAGGCACACTGAGAGCAGGCACTTGCAGTTCCGAACACAAACACACACACACACACTCACACACGCAAACACACACAGGAGGAGTGGAGGTAGCAAGATTGAGTTGAGTGTAAGTAAGAGTGATAATACACTGATGCAGATGCACACACACACACACACACACACACACACACACACACTAACACATACAAAGACACACGTTGCTGTTTATTTGCATGAAAGTGTGCATGAAAGGGTGTACTTATACAGCTCTGTTCCATGAGACACACACGCCGACACACACACACACTCACACAGACACACACACACACACAGGTCTCCCACGCAGTCTCCAAACTGTGTCACTTTTGAGTCCAAACGGAATTCATTAGCTCGTCTGGAGTCTCTCTCTCTCTCTCTCTCTCTCTCTCTCTCTCTCTCTCTCTCTCATTGTGTTTCTCTTGCTCTCTCGCCCTTCATCTGGAGCTGAAGCAGGTTAGGGTTAATCTAGACGATACATTACAACCATAGCGATACAATGTAATCTAGATGACAATTTGAAGTTAAGAAAACATCACTAGAGGAGACATGCTTTTAAGGAGAAGCACAACGGAACTGTTTGTGTTTGCAGTGTAGAATCTGAAGTCCACACTATAAAGGAGTAGTACGTGAAAAGTTGCAATAATGTGATCGTCATTTTTCTATATATATATTTCTATACTCACTAAACCCTTCCTATTTATGGGTTATTAGAGTCCTTCATCGGCACCTCTATCAATATGTTAATGCTTAAATAAACCATCACATGCGTCTATGCTGCCTTTACGTGCCACAGTATAAACTACTAGTTATCTAGCAGGAGACGAAGGTCCTTCGGCGTGTGCAGGACTCTGTAAACAACCTTCTATGACGCTGTGGTAGCATCAGCGGCCTGCGCTGTGGTCCGAGACTCAACAGGCTGGTCAGGAGGTCAAGCTCTGTCCTTGACTGTCCCCCGGACTCTGTGGTGGACTTGAGTGAGAGGAGGAAGTTTACTAGAGCACAAGACAGAGCACTACCAAAGGTCGCACTACCCAAGGTCTTTGTCCTGACTGCAGCCAGACGGTTAAATGCCTGCATACACTTGAAATAAGCAGAGGTTGACGGGAGATTGCTTGTGGATTTGCTGCCAATATGACTGACTAAATCAAAATAATAATAATATCAGCAGCCACACACTGAAGAGGAATAAGAGAGTCAAAAATGCAATTAAAATAAAGCACCGCCGTGTCGCCTTGAACAGGGCAAACATCTTATTAAATGCATTTTATAGCTTTGTCAGCCCAGAGTTGTTTTCCTGTGCACTGAGCTTAGTTCTGAAGATAACTGACTACAATCAGGAGGTAAATGTTCCTCCCAGCCTGAGATAATGGATCGGAGGAAAGGCTTCCCAGCTCCAATCCAGGTGTGTTTGGAGCTCCCATCCACTCTTCTCCACTGGAGGTCACACTAGAAAATAAGTGAAGAGAGAGGAACTTATGTGAGGCAATAAGCCATGGAATAACATGGAGAGGAGGAGGAAGGCGAAGCCATGTCAAAGAAACCGAAAAAAAAAGTGAAGAAAACACCAGATAAGTAGAGCGAACACAAGAGATGAGAAGAAAAGACTATTTGGAACCCAGAAACGTTCAAAGCCCTCAAGTTTAATGCAAAAACCACAAAGCCTGGATCCCCGGTATTGATATACTGACGTGCATAATGCTGGGCAGTTAGCACAATTAGCGTTCATTAGCATAATCCGTGGAGTAGTATTTAACAATGTTCTGTCACAGTGAGAGTATTCTGGGTTCAAATCCACCTGGTGACCTGAAGCATTTTTGTTTGGATGGGTTTGTTGTTTCTCATACAGTCAGGGGAAAAAAATGTAATTTGGGGAAAATAGACTTATTTGAATGGATATTTGTCTCTACGGCCATGTTGTTCAGACTGCAGGAAAAATGTCAACCCAATTTCCTATTCTGCACAGATCTTTTCATTTGAATGACAGTGTGAAAAGCACAAACCACTTTGAATCTAATCTTTTCCTTTATGACGTGTGCCGTGTTCATTATGTGGTCTTAACACCCGATTAGGTCAGACATGGGGTGTTAAGACCACATAACACATCAGACATCGGATTCCTGCTGATGTGGCGGCAGTCTGCACAGTCACATCAGAATTCCCGTGGCTGTTGTCCCACTGAGCCCGCTCACTTTACCCACTTAACATCTACAAGAAGAAAAAACAAAAAAGCTTTGGAATAAATATTTCTTTGCATATTCTATTTATTTGGGGAATTTATTAAGTGACACCCTAAATTTACCAATTATGAAAAAAAAGGTTTGTTGAACCATGTTTTAAACAGTAAAAAACATCGTTTCATAATGAAATGTTGTGTATTCAATGGGAAATAGTCAATTCTAGGTAGTTTAGCTCCAACTTTTGATAAAGCATATTTTTAGAAAACTATTTGAACGTTTTTTCCAGAATCAAGTCGCATGATTTTGTTTAGAAGGTCCTCACATGTTTTGATATTCCATAAAAAACCATAAAAGACTATCTCAATAGCCATTGGTAATGCCTCTTTATTGGTGTCCCTTCTGATATGTGGTGTCCCCTCAGGGCTCCATCCTTGACCCCTTTACTCTTTAGCATTTACATGGGTCTCTGAGAAATATTATTAACAGGTTTAGTCAAAGGCATTTGTTTTTCAGTATGAACAGGTGAGCAGCACATTAAAGAGTAAGCAACATTAAGTCCTTTCGGGGGATTATGAGCCACGACAAATGGTGTGCAAGGTCAAATATGGAGGACTGTAAAAATGGCCGCTGGTATAGACACAAATTTAACACGTAGGTGGGAAAATGCATCAATAAACTATGTTTTTTTTGCTTTCTTGCCCTCATCACCACAGCAAACCATACCATAATATTAAATAATGATCAATAGTTATCATTAATAACGTGGCATATCAATGACACTTTCAGCTGTTCATCAGCACACCTGTAGGAAGTATGGGTTCAGGATACTGATCAGTTCACGATGAGATTACAAACAACTCTTGTTTATATATGATAAAGATTGGAAAATATAGAATTTTTCACTTTCAAATGTAGTACGAATGCAGGCTTCGTTTCTTCCCTGTATCATAAAGATTAGATTTTTTATCACCAAAACCTTTAGATTATAATTTGTAAGAAATATGTTCTGTTTGACATGTGATAATAGAATTTACTAAAACGTCGGTTCCGCTTGAACTGAGTTGTAGTTAACAAGTTAGCAGTGACATAAACTCTGTGTGTATAGACAGTATTACCACAACTGTCCCTCCAATTTAGACAATATTAATGTGGTTTAGAGGGTTAATGAGGAAGGTTGATCCATTTCTGACATTTTCACAATTAGGGTTCAGAGGTTTCAGATTAGGCTGAGCAGAATTGATCATATTTCAATTTCCAGTGGGTTGATTTTGATGAAGTTCAGTTCCTCGTTAACCCCAAAAACCAGTCCAATACTGTCCAGCAGTTGCTAAAAATATTGTCTGTAGAAGTGATTGTGCTCATTAATGCTTGTGTGTTAACTGATAGACACATGCAAGGTTACGTCTGGAAGGTTCTAAAGGCTGGGGAAAGTTCTGAACATCACATTATGGGACAATCAACTTTCCCGGGTTCACATTGCAGGTAAGAGGGTGAGTGAGAAAGTTCTCAGACGGCGGGGTAGTGAGAGAGAGGATCAGAAAAAAACACATGTGGAGAAGATGAAGAGGGACCAGAGGAGAAGGAAGGAGAGATAAAACCCAGCGGAGCCTCCTCTAGGTATTTAGGGTAGAGGTTCCAACGTAAGCCCGGCCAGCTGGGGAGAGCAGGTGGACCAAACGGGTCAGCTCATTAACAAACACACACATACGCTAAAAAGAGAGCGAGAGAAAGAGAGAGAGGGAGGAGGACGAAGGAGAGTGTGACATCATCACGGCCGCTGGGTTACGGCTCCTCTCCCCTGTGGAACAAACAGCTTGACTGTCCGGTGCAGACCGGTCCAGGTGTGTGTGTGTCACCACATTACAGAGGTCAAAAAGACGCGACCCAAATACGGTAGAGAGAGGAGAGACGATGGTGTGTGTCTGTGTGGGATCATTAATCAAAGCTCCGCTCCAGGCCGAGCCCCCTGTCCCACCCTCTCACCCTGTGGACCACACTCCCTTCTCTGCAGCACCGCTCCACATGCAGAACACGGAGGATTTTTACAAGGCTTGTTCATGGGCCGGGGATGTTCCGTCGTTATTCTGCTTCACTTCTCCGTAAAAATGCACAAACACAGCATGGTGTGAGGTTTTGTTGTTCCGCCTGTGTTCATGATTTTTATGGTCCCTGTTATGGCGACTGTTGGCGGACGACTGTTGGCACTAGAGTCCAAAACCTGTGGAAATCGTGTCGAGATAAACTGCATGTCGGTAAGAAGGAACTGGACCAAGACTTAGAATTTGTTTTGTCCAGTCGAAGACGCCCATGAGGAGCATGAAAGATACCATGAAAGATTTATGGTACCTGAGAAAATACATCTATAATGGTATACAGCAAAAGGTATATCCCCGAAAAGCCCTCAGCTGTATAAGCAAATCCCCTGATTGAACACCTTTCTGCAAAAAAGCTCCCTGAGTGAGTAAGATATGAACTATTAGTGATATTTGATCTGATAGATTTACCCCAGTCGATTTATATGCACCAAATTTGGAAAAAATGGGAATAACTGTTAGGAAGTTATGGCCTTAAAACATTTAGTGATTAAAGCTCCCCCTAGTGTTTCAAATATGTAACTGATCTTTCCCAAAATCAATCCAGCTCTTCCTTGCCCAAAGGTCTACGAGGGAATAAAATGTGAAAATGATCCAAGAATTTGTTTTTGAGTTATTCTGTAATGAATGAATGAATAATGAAGGAACTGGGTTATTGAGTAACACATGAGTTATTGAAGTGATATTTTAAATGATAGATCTCCTCCAGTTGATTCATCTTCATCAAATTTGGAGTAAATCGGACGAACTGTTATGAAGTTATGTTCGAAAAACAGCTTTTCTTTTTCGCAAAAAAGCTCCCCCTATTGGGTGAAATAAGAAATACACGATAGATCTCCCTGAGTATAAGCACCAAATTTGCATCATGCCTCACTGTAATGTCTGGTACAATTATCATTAAAAATAATATTGAAATAGTAAATATTGTTCCAATCTCATGTTAGAACTAATCTATACGTTTCTAGTACATATGTAACATTTTCATCCGAGCGTGTTTCCACGCTCAGCCCCACCCCTCTCTGTGTATCTATTCTCAGGTAAGGCTGTGACAGTGTGGCCAAGGGTGCGAATGGCCACACTGTCACCCCCCTGAGGGTGACAGCTCGGGTGTCAAAGCCTGGTAATTGGTGGCGGGTAAGGTGTAAACAGGGTGATGGTGGCGAGGCTTTAATCACCCCGCTGGTGGTGTGAACGGAAGGGAGGAAGAGGAGGATGAAGAGATGCTGTGACAGGGTGCGAGGCCATCGCACATTCGCCGTATCAGCTCAATTTGAGTGTATGGACACACACACACACACACACACACAAACACAGAGGTAAATATGAAAGCACGTATGCAAATATGCAAACGCAAATTTAAAAACATAACAAAACACATGAGCACAATTACAGGTGTGTATCCAATCTGTGTGCATGCATATTCAAATCACACTCACAAACACACACACGCACACAGTCACACACTATCATGTTGTCATGTCAACCACGTGAAAATGTACAGTGGGACTCAGAGAGGATGTGATATAAGACAGGAAGTAGCAGGGCATCTGTGAACCATGTGCTAACATTAAGATAGCATGCAGAGTGTGTGTGTGTGTGTGTGTGTGTATGTGTGTGATTGTGTGTGTGTGTGATTGTGTGTGTGTGATTGTGTGTGTGTGATTGTGTGTGTGTGATTGTGTGCGTGTGTGTGATTGTGTGTGTGTGTGTGTGTGTTTTCTCACCCAGAGCGTAGTAGATCCTCGGCCTTGAGTTAGTGCCAATCCAAATTACCCTCCTGCCCGTCTGTGGCCCTCTGCCCAAATCACACACACACACACACACATACACATACACACACACACACACACACACACACACACACATATACACAGTGACTATGACACATTACGACAGGCAGCAGTTGCCTTGGCTGCCCTCAGTACCCTTTAACCTCTTCTTGTTTTGTTTTGGCGCCGTTTCTCGCTTTTTCCCGTCTGTCTGTCTTTGATCCCGTCACTCTTCATGCCTCGCTTGCCAGATGTTCATCCGTACCTTTTATTTAACCCTCTAAACTCACATCCAGGTGTAACAGGTAACAAGCCAATCTCGTCAACCGTGTGAGTTGTGCAGGAGATAACTCCCCCTCAGGCTCGCCTCGCCTCGCCGGCACACTGGACACAACTCATTTCACACGTTCACACTTATTTTAAAATGCTGACTCAAAGATCGTTGGTTCAAACCCATGGCCTGCAGTCTACATTTTTAAGGGTCCTTGAGCAATACCCTGATCTCCTCCTGTTTCCTCCGCGGGTGCTTCACTACCGCTAGGAGGAAGCTCGAAACCGTCCGACCCACCTCATAGGATACCTTTCAATTTTCATCATTTAACTGATCGATATGTTATTTATTTCTGAAAATGTTGCAGTCTAACCATCTAAAATACTCCATTACATTTTTATCTGGTACGTGCACGGTCGGCAAAGGGAACTTATCGCGCCTATTTATCACCCATCAAGAGGAAAATGATGCATTATGCCACCTGTTTGTGCTTAAATTATTACATGTTACATTATTGAAATGTTATTAATGATGCATAAACATGCAAGCAGCATTTTAATGATGCAGCTGGTGGAGACAGAACAGGAGTTAATTACTCATGGACAGTTCACTCCGTCATATTTCACGGCTCTGTGTTGGCGAAAGCCGTGGCTGGAGGCGGAATGTTTTGGGGTTGTCCATCATCGTCACATGAACGTGAGTTCTCATTAGGGAACGTCTTAAAATTAGGCTCAAACGTTCACTTGGGCTCCAGAAAGAAGTTGTCGGCGTCTAAATGGAGACGTCATGTGTCCAACTGAGACGCATTCACAGGAATAATAAAGTCAGCGTGGTGATGGTTTTCATTTCAGTGTCATTCATTCACTCCCTTTTCACTTGTCTGGACGAGTCGTCTTTTTAAATCATCGGTAGTTTGTTCAAAATTCTGCTGCCGGGCTCTTAACTAGATCCAGAACATCAACCCACATCACCTCATCTTACACTCCAATTAAATATAGATGTCTTTTCAAGATTCTTGCCATATCCCGAAAAAAGGTCGGAGATATTTTGGAATCTTCATCGCAGCCGTCTCGTCCCCGCGGTTTCCGCAGAGCCTTCGTGTTAACGCGATAACACGAAAAATATTTAATGCATCGTTTTATGCAATATTTAATGCACCAAATTGTCCGATTTAGAAGAAATTGTCCGATAGAGAAGAAATCAGCGGAGATTGCTTGCACAACGCAGGCGATAGGGGACTTTCGGTGATAGACCTTACCTGTCGGGGACGACAGCGTAGGAACTCGCTGTAGAACTAGCAGAATTCAAACGGTAACAATTCATGAGATTGGTCGACTTATAATTCTCAGGCTATAGTTTTGAAGGGGAAATAGATATAGAACACATTAAATGGATTAGGAATATGACATAAATATTATTTTTGCTCCTCTCATTCATGTTTTAATGATAAATATGCAGCACATAAAGTTTATTGGTGTGTAGGATTAAAATAAATAAATCTTAAATATTAGGCTAAAATGTTTGTTTTGAATGTATTTTGTTCGTTTTTCTCTTGCGAAGGACTTTGTGAAACTATTTCCAAACTCTCTACATCCGATCCTCTCTGTTCTGTTAACTTATCTTTTATTTCACAGTCTCATATTTCCCAATCCAACGCCGCTCCTGCCACATCCTTCTTTTCTTTCAGCTTCCTCCCGTTCTGTGCTCTGCTCTCTTCCTCCTCATCTTACCATCATCATCATCTTCTCCCTCTGGGTTATCACATTTCTCTCCAAATTTCTTCTCATTTTTCTCAATTTCCCTGCTCTGCCTTTTTCACCAGTGCGGCGTCTCGGGCCGCCGCCGCTGAACTCTTTGTGTCTTGTTCTGTTGTTGGAGGAACCCACTGTTCTCCTCGGTGGAACGGTACTGGGCTCCTCCTGCTAACCCAAATGGGCCGCCCCTGTTCTGCCTGTGAATAAAATAACACAGATGCATGCTATCATCACGGGAGGAGGCGTCATGTGTGCCCCTTGTAGCATCATCTACTGTATTATTCAACACACTGAGCCCTCCCCTGGGTGTGACACTCGTCGCTGACCTTTTCATATGAGCCTCTCGCAGCCTAACTGATCTCTGTGATCCACATCAGAGAGGTGGATCACTGGATTTACTAAAAGTTCCTGGAATGATGATTTGATTAGATCTGTTTTTCTTCTTCTTTTTCTTCGTTTGCTTCTTCTTCTACTTCTTCTTCTCTTGTTAAAAAGTAATACGAACTGGCCTAACAGTGAGCCACGTAACATTAGGGATGGTGGAATGTGCGATCTTTGTCAGAGTACGAGTATTTGTGTTTGAAAGCATTGGAGATCAAGTACAAATTACAATGTAGCAGAAAGCTAATTCGCTTCGGGATTGCAGAATCGTGCGATGGAGTGGTCGCTTAGAATCTCATTATTTAGCGCTGGTTTGCCAAGAAGATCGCAAAACTAGGTCCCTGCTGTCGTACCCACCAGCAAGATTACGTTCACGAAAAAAGGCCTCCTATCCCCTGTGTCGGAAAAGCAATCTCCCCGATTGAACTTCTCAAGTGAAATGTGAAGTTATCTTCTGAAGTAATCTAAAAGATGAACTATAAGAGTAAAATAATTATAGATATAAGATATGATCTGTGCAAGATAAACTTGTCGGGCCATTCAAATGCACCAGATCTGGACTAAATCACACAAATTGCTGTAAGTTATGTCCGAAAAAAGTTTTTCTCGTAAATGTGCTCCCCCTATAAAATATAAACTATTAGAGTAAAATATGATATAGATCTCTAGGAGATAGATCTCCTCAAGTTCATTCCGTTGCACTAACTTTGGACTTACTCGGACCAATGGTGAGGAGGTTATGTATGAAAAACAATGTTTTTCAATAAGAAATTCCTCCTAGTTAGTAAGATGTTGACTATATAAGATAAAGCTCCCTCGACTCGTGTGCACCAAAGTTGGTATTAATCGGATAAACCTCCCATTGAGGTCTATGGGAGAATAAAACTTGAAAATGATCCATTAAACAGTTTTTGAGTTATTGCGTTACTTTTCAGGGGTGTGTCAGACTTTTGGACCAATTACAGGAAGTTTGTAGAGGCAATGAATAAACAAGACGTAGAAGAAAAAGGCAAGGAGGAAGGGAGGGAGGAAGAATTGGAATGATTTTGGTAATCATCGGTGGGTTTATTTGCCACAAAATTATCGGTCTCAACCGATTAATCCAAATTTGTTGCATATGGATCGACTCAAGGAGATATGTCTTATATTTATTGCGATGCACAGTTTTAATCTCTCTCTCTCTCTCTCTCGCTCTCTATCCATCCAATATCCATCCATCCATCCTTCCATCCATCCATCCATCCATCCATATATCTAATCTACTTGACAATCTCAGACTGTTGGTCTTTGTTTCTTTCCTCACATATCTCCTGGTTTTTAACTCGCCCTCTACATCCCTCACTCCCCCGCCGCCTCTGAGTCCCACAGTTTGGGACAGGGTTTGACCTTGCTGTGATAGACACAGTCACTCTGTTCATCCCTCTTTTCCAAGACACCTCTCACCTCCCCGGTCACAGGAGAGCAAGAGGAAAAGAAGAATGGAGAGGAGACGGGATGGATTTATTGACGCGAGGCTCAGGCTGGGGTCGATGCATCAGAGTCTGGATCATGGTGGATGATGAGGCCTCTGGGTGTCAGGGACAACTTCATACGGGCCAGAGGGCCACGTATTTATCCACAATTCTAATCTGGGCAACTCACGCAACTTCATCCTTGCCTTATTCTTGTTTTCTTAAAACAACAAATCCCTGAATATTAATCTGATAACAAATTATGTTCATAAAAAGGGTAAAAGGAAGAACTTGGCAGTGAAGATAAAAGAAAAGACACTGAATGACAGATTTAAAATCAAGAAAACCAACAGATTGGGAATTCTCACTATCACAGAGAAGTAAGTATGAAGACCAGACTCGAGAAACTGTCCGGAGCAGAGCAGTGAAGTCTTTCCTGTTAACTTAAAGACACAATTTATCTTTTAATGATTAAATATCACTTCCTGATCTCATTTCAAGTACGTGACGTTCTTAAATGTAGAACAGTTTCAGTATTAAACCACTCAGAAGAAGTTAAATGTAACAGAAATGAAGGGGTTGACATTTATGGTAACAAAGAAAAATAGGTGTTTGAGGTAAAAAGAAAAACACATTTTTTATACTTACCACTTTATTCCAAGACAGCAGTCTTAACATAAAATAAAATAACATAAAAATAAGATTTCTCAGTTAGTTTCCAGATGATCTGCCTATTTTTTACTCGTTACATGCTAAAAACATCTTACTCTATTACTACTATACTATACTCATATTGAAGTTTTTTTAAAATAACAGTAACTTATATGAATTTATATCTTTAACCCAGAATTCAACATTATTACAAATATATAAATATTCTTTGTATTTTCTGTCTGTTGAAATTATGGGATGCTGGCGCTAAATGGTTGAAGTTGGTTGTAAATCTGTTATTAATACAGAATAATCCTTTTACAGTAATGACTTACTTGAGGCATTATAACATAGTTCCTTTAATCGAAACAAAAAGTTTGCATTTTCACAGTAAAATTTCCACATATATAGAAATAAGAAAGTTATTTACCGTTTTTTCATTTATGATAATTAACCCTATGTACTAAAGTGATACTGATTTGAAATTTACTTTTACTGTTTACATTCGACAATTTTTACAGTTAAGTTAAAAAAAAAGTTTCGATTTACTGTAATCATATATATGATTAACTATGTAACTAAACACTTTGACATTATATCTGTTTTTTAAATGGAAATATACTGTAATGTTTTGTACATGGTGACCTGTTATTTTACAGTACGCTTCAGGCAACCGTTTTTTTACTTTGAAATTGACCTTCTTTTGTTTTTACATTGTACCTTAAAGAAGAGTCTAGTCAACATAAATGTAGATATTAACCTTTATTCTAAGTGTAATATATACAGGACCACCTGGTCGTCGTTGAGGATTTTAAAAGGGGGTCTTGAGGGATGCCAGAGGTTCTCTGCAAAGCAAAGAAAAGGTAATTCCCATTTAAGTGTCTGTAACAATGCCACTCGCTGTATGTTTTTTTTTGGATTTTTTTCTCGTCACCAGCCTCTCTGGCGTCTCTGCAGTCTATTACCGCCTCCTCAGTTTTCCTCTGTGCACGCTTTTTCTGTTTTTAATGTCAAAATCATTTACAAAACACACCATCTACAGTCGTTCATCAGCTGTCACATAAATGCCGCCAATCAAATCACAGATCAGAAGTCAGGAATACTGTTTTGACCACGCGTACACACACACACTCACGCACACAAACGCACACTGGGCATAAGGATGGAGGCTTAGCCAACTTCTGCGAGTTGTCCGGAATTAACTTGAGTTCCAGACCGGGTCTTAATATTCCGCCGGAGCGGCGGAGCCGTTCTTCTGCACGACCAATCCCATCGTCAAGTCAAATTTGCATTAGCAAATGGGAAAGCGGTGACGGCCTATTTGTTAATCTGATCTTTGTTTACCCAACACTCTTGTAATCCACTTTTAATTAAATAGCCACCCAAATATGTGTGAGCAGCAGTTTGACTTTGTCTGTGCCCACATAACCAGAAACACAGAGAGAGAGAGAGAGAGAGAGAGAGAGAGAGAGAGAGAGAGAGAGAGAGAGAGAGAGACGGGGAGAGTCCTGCCAAAGACGCAGTTTTTCACACATTCATCTTAATGCAAAGAAATTTAAAATCAAATGTATTTTCTCATGCACTTCCAAAGATAGATATATATATCTATATATATAGATATAAATATATTTATAATCACACACACTCATACACAATCCAAATACCGCCAGGGTTTATGCGCGGGTCGGTTCTGGAGATGCAGCTTATCCCATCCCATTGTCCGGTCAAATATCGAATTCTAACCTCACAATAGATTTGTGGATCATATATCTGTCATAAACCACAGGCTGTGTGTAGTTTGAATAAATCAAATAACACACAAACACACTTTCAAAAAGAAAGAAAAAAAACCTCCTCACCCACCTGCGAACCCAAAACCCATCCCTCATGCACACACACACACACACACACACACACACACACACACACACACTACACAATATGGATGCATAATGTCCTTTTATCTATTTATAGTTAATGCCATCCCGGGCCTGATAATGCAGGCAGATACCTGGTAGGTAATTACATCTCCCCGATTCCGCCTGCAATAAAAATGCACTGGTAATAGAAAAAAAAGGGGTAAATAACAGTGCGGCATGAATGGCGCTGGCCTGGACCGCACTATACATCGCAATAAGTCAGGCTGCTCCGACACCACCCGTATTGTCATTCATATGTGTCTCCTCGGCGGTTTGTTCATGTGACGGAGGAGACATTGAGTCTCTACCTGGGTATTAGAGGTGACATCGCCGTCCTCATCCCCAGCACACATCCAAATAATCTGTTCCACAGCTATTTGTGGGCTTTTGTCTCCACTGTTCGTATTCACGCGAGCGAGTTTGGACGAGACGTAAAGGACGATGCAGAAATGCCCCACTGATGGCGGGTTGAGGAACACATTCGTTGGAATTTTGTCCATCTGCGTGGTTTAGACTTTTAAAACCTGAAGGTAGCGCCTGAAGAAAAAGGCAGATATCGTTACGTTGAACACGGGGTTTGTCACAGCAGAACCGAGTCAACAGAGAGGAATCATTCTCATCTCCAACCAGCAGATAAATTCAGGGTTATTTATTAGTGGGTCCTATCTTTAGATTTCTTTTTTTTTCCATCTGTCTGCAGGTTGTCTAACTTGTGGTTTGTGCCAAGATTTGATAAAACCATTTCTTAAAAGTCCAGGCTGTTTTGATCGGATACATATTATTTCTGTGCATGTTAGCTAGCCTATTATTCTTTATTTAGAACTAATACGTATTTCGTGTTACACCGTACGTTAAACGTAAAAACACAACAAGACAGATAAAGAAGTTGGCCCCAATCAACATGATTATTTAGAATTGAATGTTAGGTGTTTTTACCGGATGTTCTCAAACTTTCCTCAATAATCTTCCTTTTTTTTGTTTTTTACTTTTTCAGCCAAATAACCCCAGATCAGCTCAAAAACAAAACTGGTCAGACAAAATGCATTATGAAGGGAAACAATGTAGTGTCGGATTTGTTTATTAGTGATCTCACGCCGCAATCATCACTGGATTAATGACTAATCAATTTCTGTCATCATGCAAAACAAATTCAACCGCATTTGTAGTTCTGGTAGGCCCCTAATCCCCTGTGTTGTACAAGCAATTCCCCTGATTGAACCCTCTAAAATTGAATGAGTTTAGGTCTGAATTAAAGTGTTTTTGTCCAAAAAAAACTCCCTAGTTAGGAAATTTGATCTCTTAGAGTAAAATATGATAGATCTCCTCCAGTTGATTCGTATGTACCAAATTTGGACTAAACCAGGCCAAAGGTTGGGACGTTCTGTCCTAACAACTGTGTTTTCTATAAGAAATCTCCCCTAGTGAGTAAAATATGAATTATTTGGATAAAATACGATATAAACAAGATCTATTTCCACGAGTTGATTCATATACACCAAATTTGGACTAAATCAAACCAACAGATGAGAAATTATGACCTGAAAACTTTTGGAGAAAAAGCTCCCCATCGCGTCAGAAATGAACAACAGACCTTTCCCAAAATGAATCCAACTCTGCCTCGCCCTAAGAACCCGATCGTTATAAAATTTGAAAATGATCCACAAAACAGTTTTTGAATTATCATTTATTAGTAGAATATAAGAAATTCTTAAGAAACCACATATTTTGAGACATTGCCCTAATGGGATTTTGAGTTCAGATCAATTTACGAAACGGGTTTCATGCATTTTCCATAGTTTTGATGAACACATTTAGACTAACACTGTCCTTATTCTTCAAAATGATATTATTATATCCTGAAAAATTTTCAAATGAGTTGCCATACCTGACTCGAGTAAATAATGATGTGTGAGGTGGACACAAACTAACTTATCTCTATATGCTGATGATATTAACTTTTATTTTTGCCATTATCATATGTAAAATGTTGCTGAGTCGGCTCAATTTGTACTTAATGTCGCATGAAGCATACGCTATGATGCCTTAACCTTGCTCACATATTTTGGTTATTGATATTGGAAGTGTTTTCATTAAGATATAAACACCATTCTATGAGAAATTTACGATAAAAAAGGTTTACCACCATGCTCAGCAGATTTTAAGTATCTTGACGCTAATTTTCACAGGAAAAACATTTTTCATTCATAAGATGACACATTACTTTAGAGATCAAAATCAAAAAATACACATTTAATCTATAGTAAAGAAGTTAGAAAAGAATGGAATGCTTGATTACTAAAATGATTGATTTGATGTGGTGGCTTAATATCTTCTAATTTATAATTGTTATATATTTTCTACAAGCCAAATCTGCAGGCAGGGTAATTTTAATCTTGTGTGGGAACATCTCCACATCCACCTCCTCCTCCTCCTCCTCCTCCTCCTTCCTCCGCCGCGGAACCACCTTTAATTCTCGCTGCAAACGTAAACTGTTTGTAAGAAGTATTTAGCTCCGTTGAAGCATGAATATTCATTGACGGTTCACTTTTCTCATAACGCCGCAGTCATAAAGGAGGAGCAGGCTCTAATACACCCGCTGTTCCGGGGAGAGAGTATTAAGGAGAGATTTAATAGAGGCGTGAGTATGGACGGACTCATTATCTTTCTATTAGCCCTGCTGCTGCACGATCTCCGCCAGCAGGGTTATACTGACTTCTATTAGGTTAGCGGTCAGCTACTTACACACACACACACACACACATTTACAATAATGACCTGCTATAATATCGGCTAATTTAGTACACAGCACTGCCCAATAGTAACAGTTCAGGCAATGAGTGTCGTCCTTAAGACTTGATTTACGAGACTGGTAGACCTGTTATTTTGTTTGTTTTTGTGTGTGAGTGTTTTGTGTGTATCATAAATAACAGAGTAGAAAAAAAAGAGAGATATTTCTGATACTCAATCTTTTGCATGAACCTTAAAGGTATTATTTTTCCCACATTATAGCTGCTGTTTTATTGTTCCTGGTGTCGTTTACTCCGCTTACTGGCATCCTCTTTGCTACTCTGGATGTTCAGTTATCAACATAAGGCGCTGAAAGGTTTTACTGGAATCTAATTGCGTAAAAAGTCTTTGCGCCACCTGCTATAAATTAGCAATCAATTTGTCCCGACGAAAAATAACCTTAAACTGTAACCCAATGTCTGAATGATTGTTTTAACTGAAAAAAAAATTACACAACAGACACAGAAAAGTTGTTCTGGCAGAATGAGGGAGGACAGGTTGTTGGTTTTAATGTTACAGGTAATCAATCTAACTGTTACGCTTACAGTTCTCTTCCTGTCCCGTCAGCCGATTTTCAGATCACCAACAGAACCACCTGTAAGATCCAAACCATCGGATATGTAAGATCGAACCCACACAGTTAACCAATTGTGGATTCAGTTCCATCTCAGTGATTGGTTAATGAAGAAAGTTTACACTTCTTGCTGCCAACAACAGAAGAAATTAGTGTGCCTTCCTCATATTAACCCACTATAAAAAGGGCGGACAATGAAGTGGATTCATTAGGTTTCGGTTGCTAGGATGTCACAAGGCTAAACGACGATAACCTCAGTTTTGTTGTGTCACATAAGTTCCATTTCTGTAGCCTGTCCAATGTTGCCCTAATATGCCTTTATTCTGCATTGCTATTCTGCATAAACATAGGGAAGGAATATCAGCGATTTCAGGTTGTTCTTTCTCTGAGACACATGGAAGGTAGTAACTGAGTTGCATTTGACATCTGCGTGAATACTAGGTGGAACTACAGGAAGGGACGGAATGTTTAAGCTACATATTATATGCATGACTGGTGTTTGGTCCCGGTTGCAACGGACCAAGCAGGGTATTCCAGATGTCCCTCTCCCTAGCAACCTTCTCCAGCTCATCCTAGGAGATACTGAGGCATTTCTAGGCCAGATGAGATATGTATACCATCCAGTAAGTTATGGGCGTACCCCATGGTCTCTGTTTAGTTGGACACGCCTACAAAACCTCCAGTCCAAGGACACCCTGGGGGTCTCCGTATCAGATGCCCTGACCACCTCAAGTGGCTCTTTTCAATACGAAGGAGTCGCGGCCTCCTGACATCTGAGCTCTTTACACTATCTCTAAGGAGAGTCAGAGTACCAGTTCTTCCTCATACATCCATGCTCCCCTTGCCTTCTACTGCCAATGGTAACGAGCCTCAGTATCTCACCATAAACAGCGACCAATCAAAACTTCAGTTAAGCTATTTCCTTCCTTATTTGTTTTCATTCATCAATAAATCATGAGCTGTGAGAACAACCACTTTGTAATTTACCTGTCCTCGGTTTAATCCTGAATTTAGCCATTTTTTTTGTTTTTTCTAGCTCTATATAGAACTTAATTTGCATCGGTTGTAGCGTTTCACATCTCGGCTGCTAAAACAGCCTGCACGCTTCTAAATGAATAGCGCTCATCGCTGCACAGCGCTAGCAAGTCAAGGCACAAGGAGCAGTGCCCCGATACAGATACATTACCAAGCACTTACATCTTCAGGCTAACACAGTAAAATCCCTCTTATAGATCCTGACTGCATTTCCATCGCTGCCCTAATTGAATCATAAATACATGTATATGTATATTATCCATTAATAAATAAAGACACCATTTTTTATTAATGAAGTGGAAAATGTGGTATGGTGAGACATCAATCATTTAGCATAAAAACCGTGCGTATTAGTGGGGCGGGTGATACGGTGCAGGGGGATAAAATTAGACCTGTTAAATAGGGAGCACTGTGTGCATTAGTGTTAGTTTTTACATAAGCAATTATGGAAGCCTTCAATGTTAATTTATGTGTGATCAGTGAACAAGGAGAGGGGGGGGGGGTCATGTTAGCGGGTGAAATAAATGGATGGAAATGGGAGAAAATAGGGGAAAGGGAGCAGGGGATTGAGAGAGTGAGGAGAAAAAAAATGCAGAGTGAGGAGACGGAGAGAGGAGTGGCGCAGGACGGAAGGGATACATTAGTGATGAGAGAGATGTGGGAAGATTGTGTGAACAACAGGCATGTTAATGAGGCAATATGAATCACACTGATTACAGCAACAATTAGAGATGGGTCGTCTTGCAGCGGGTAGCAGAAGGAGGGATGAAGGAAGAGGGCAAAGTGAGAAAGGAGCCTGTCAGAAGGAGGACTGTGTGCTAAACCGGAGAGGAACTGCTGGGTTATTAAAATCTTAATCTCTTGCTGCTCTTCATCCACGGCTGTACCTGAGGTAATCACGGATGAAGGGAAATTCTAGGAATCAATTGTGGTAAACTGAGCTGTGGAAAAGACAGCTGCGGTTACTGCAGCTTCACACTTCCAACTTACAAAAATATTACTCTACGTTCTTCGGTGTATCCCCAAAAAGTCCCCGAAACACTGCGTTGTATAAATAAATACCCCCCCGAACTCCTCAAATTGAATGTGAAGTTATATCTGATACACAGGGTTTTTCGTAAAGAAAGTTCCCCTTGTGAGTAGAAAATGAATATCAGGTGTAAAATAGGATATATCAGAAGAACAATAAGGAAATTATGTCTGAAAAACAGCTTAGCCTCACATTTTAGAGTAAACCACGATATCTACAAGATAAACAAGATCACACTTTGGCCCTTCTCAAAGCTGCTCAGCACTCCTCCTCCTCCTCCTCCTCTTCGATCTCTCAGACTTATGCTTATTGTACTTTGTGCTCCATACATTTAATTTTGCTCCTGTTATCCCAGGCTTTGTTTTAATGCAAAATAGGATTAGTTTTGTACTACCATCAATGAAGGAAGTGAAAGCATCACCTTTCACTCCTGTTATTTCGTCTGTCTGTCTGTAAGTAAGATTACGGAACAACTGATGGACAGATTTGCATGGAATTCTACCTAGAGGTGGGTTTAGCCATATCCTACAAATGATTACATTTTGGTGTCATAATGTCTTTTGTAGCATTTGAAATAAAAATAAAATAATCAGCCGTTTGGTTAATGGAAGTCACAATGTGGTGAAAAAACTGTCGATTATTGATGCCTTCATTCCTGGGGTTCCTCTGATGTTCCTATAGAGGTGGGGCTGGGGGCTCACCGGGCCGAAAGAGACGCTGAAATGGAAGTCGCAGGAGACGAGCGGTTTGAGAGATACTGAAGAGTTTGTTGGAGTTGTCGGTAGATTTATAGGCTGGCAATAACTCAGACATTAGTGGAGAAATCTGCATGAGTTTTTGTAAACCTTGGGTACTGATGGGCGTTGATCCTTTGATGTTTTTTACTGGAGGACAACAAGTAAGGACACAACAACGTCTGTTTAAGAAGGGAATAACCAAAGAAACGTTGGCAGAGATTTTCACTCTCTAAGTGCTTTTATTCTAGCTGTACATTTGGTTTAAAAGGTGTTGGTGTTTGTTAAACATCAGGTTGGATATCACTCCAGGTCTGAATTGCATTATAAGAAAAAGCTGCTTTGTGATGCTTAGATTTTCAGAACAAACAGTAGGTCTTATCAGACTTTCTTTTTTTTTTCGCAGAGTGATTTAAAAACAAATAGTATTGTTTTAATTTGTCTCTATGGGTGACAGCCAGCAAATATAAAGATTTTGAGAATGGGTGTGAAATGATCATATCTATTTTTGATATGGTTTGAGGTGCAAGGAATTGTCTGAGATCTTCCGGGGAAAGTCAGGACAGAGGTCCAGTATATTTGAGGTAAACAAGAGGACGAGTTTTTCTCCCATCGTCTCAAATGAGTCTTCTAATTTTAACTACATTTTTAGCTGTTAGTAAGCGAAACAACATTACTGGCTTGATATGACTATTCACTTTTGGGTCTAAAGGCTGGATTCCATAATACCCGAGAGGTTTATTTTGACGCAACAGCTGGGACACATTGGAGCCAAAAGGTTCCCAGTGCGATCAAAGCATAAGTCTAATGTAACATAGGATTGTCCTAGGTGTACAGGTGAGAGTTGGTGCTCTTCCTTAGGTGATTACTATTTTTAGTATTACGGTCTTCAAATGTTGCCATTGGACAGTTTTTGTAAAGATTGCCCATCTATATAGCCTTTCATCACATAAGCAAGAGTGTAGAACTCCCAAAATCCAAATGGAATAACGATTACGAGTGAAACAAGGTATTGTTCCAAGAGGAACCCCACATAAGTAATTGAATAGAGCAGTCTGGTTAGCGTGAACAAAAGTGGATCCTGACACACAAGTAAAATAATCAAGAGAAGCATCGGGGCTTTTTCCTGGTTTTCCTAAACGATGTGGCCTTTTAAGAACAATTTTACTCATACTTGAGTTCTGAAATATTCTGTTGCTTGCACAGACTTCCTGGACTCAGTTTGAATCAATAGAATTAACAGAATTTGATTGAATCTTTGGAGGTGAAAGCTTCAGACACCAGTGTCTAAGTAAAAGGTTGCAATCAGGGCTAAACAAAGGATGAGGATACAAAAGCACAGCTGGAGAAGTATGGCAATACTTAAGTCTCCTGAATGCTCAAAAGCAAACACGTGCTTGCGTTTATGTAAGTATTTATTGGTTTATGTGCAGGCAAACATGTGTGGGCATGTGTGTAAATCAACACGGCGCAGACAGCAGATGAAAATGACAAAGGCGATCCTCAAGGATTTGTAGAAAGTACATTTTGCCCTTGAGGCTTCAACTCACGCAACTTAATAAAATACATGTTTAGCCATTATATTCTTTATGCATCTTCATGTGTTGGTTGTCTCTGACCATTTGTCAATGTTTTCTTCTTTCCTTTCATCCTTGTTTTCATCATGTTTGTCAGCACACAACACAAACTGTCCTTTAGATGAGTTTGGACAAAGTCCTGCTCTCTTTTGTCATCTTGAATGCCTGTAGAATCCCAAGAATCCATGTAGACGAAAGTGTCACGCAATTGATGTACAATCTCTTAAATGCAAACCATAAGACTTTCTTAGTTGCTGCTGCCTTTCATTACATTTTTTAATTATTCTTATTTTTGTCTTTCCTATACAGTACTGTTCAGGGAAACATTAAAATCATGTTTCAGGTTGAATTCTTTTAAATCTTTCTTAATGTTTTAAGAAAGTTCTGAATCTACCAGTCCATCTGCGTCCATCCCTCTCCTTTAGTCATGAGCTCTGGGTGGTAATCGAATGAATGAGGTCAAGGTCACAAACGGCTGAAATGAGCTTCTTTGATATGGGGACGTGGCTCAGCCTGAGCCCTGAAGCCTCCTTGGGCCTTCTAACAAGCCCTCCTTTCAGATCTGGATCCAGAAGGGTGCCATGCTCTCCTTTAGGGTGGCTGAGCTCAGCCTTAGATATAAAATGCGGAGCTCGGACGTCAAGAGGAAGTTCGGAGTCGAGCTGCGGGTTCCTTTGGCTCGTTAGGATTCGGTTGAGTTGTTTTGGGATCCTGACCAGGATGCCTACGGGGGGCTTCCCTTTAAAGGTTTTTAAAGGAACATCTAACTTGGAATAGACCACGGGGTAGACCCAGAACTCACTGGACGTATTATTTACATCACCATAAAAACGCCTCGGGATCTCTTGGAACGAGCTGGAGAATGTTGCTGGCGAAGGTCACATCTGGAATAACCTTCTTACATGATACCGTTTAGGGGAAAAAAAAATGGACGGATGGATATGACAACATTATTATAGCAAAAAACAAGTTAGGAAAAATATCGTGATATTATATTTTATTTTATTGTAGATTGTTGCGATATACTTGCCCTGAGTTGATATGTTGTTTTTTCCTGATGCATCTGGACTGAGGGCTATCACATGTTGTCCAATCCTTGAGAGGTTCTACTGTAGCACAAAAACGCTGAGAGGGTCCATACTGCATGGTTCTGATAGGAAAGTGTCAGTACATACTTAATAATAGCCAATATTAGTTTTAATGTTATGGCTGATCACTATCACTGACAAGGGGCCGCCTTCCATCAATTATACAAAATTGGGTGGTCCTTTTTTATACACAACTCAATTTTAATTTGAGAAGAAAAGGGGCTTCGTGCGTTCGTACAACTAGGCGAAAGAAAGGATTGAAATGACCGCTATTATCTAAACTGTTATTTTGAAACGGAACGTATCCGCCACAATGCATTGAAGACAAAAAAATATTCAAGGTCAGATAGATAGTTACCATCCTCAGCTCCAAATGAAGCGCCTCCAGATAATCAAATTCACCGGTCTTGTGTTTCTCATCCTGTCAAATAAGAACCTCAAGAAAAAATATCTGATTGCTAAAATGCCGTTTTAAGTGATAGGAGTCTTTGAATTGTGGTGGATAAAAGAAGCGGCTTGTCGCTGCTCAGCCCTTCCAGATGGAATGTGAAGAAGCATCACTGGTTGTCACTGTGTTCTTGAGCAGGTGTCGGCCGCCTCATGTTGGTGTTTTCTATCTTATTTATTTGTCTTTACTTGAATCGCTAGTGCTATACATCGCGGCTCGTCCTATTCTTCCTCTTTATTGCTTTTTTTATTGAAAGTTTGTTTGTGCGTGTTTCAGATTATTCTGAATTCAGCGCGGCGGAGAAAAACAAAGAATGAATTCAAAACAGAGATCGTGGCTCGTTCTGATCTGCCGTTCTTGGTGATGTGGACAGGAAATGTCGTTCTGCTGCGTCGGGGTGTGTGTGCGCCCTGCAGATGGTTCTGATCCACACACCGGTCAAGACCTCTAAAGGGTCAGCTGCAGTCTGGGCCACTCTCTTCCTCTTCCACGCACACACATGTTTAGATAAAGGGGAAGAAGATTGGAGTGTGTGGTCATGAGCGTATCATCTTCTTTTTGTGTGTGTGTATGTGTGTGTGTGTGTATGTGTGTGTGTGGTGTGTTTGGGTAGCCTATAAGCAGGATGTGTGCAGTAATCTAATTAGGCTGTAACTTGGGTCGCCATGACCTTACTAACCATGGCGAGACCCCGCCTGGCCCCTGATCACACAGAGTCCCTTGTCTGGAAACACACGCACACAAACACACACACACACACGCACACACACATGTGAAGATGGACAGACGGTAAACAGCGAGTGATTCAAAAAGAATCGTGTCAATTACCAGAAATGCACACATTGCCGTCCCCTTTTTATAAACCGGCCTGAGTGAATACCAAACTCTGGTTGGTTGTTGGGTGATAAAGGGTGCCGACTAAATAGTTCCAGTGACGCATTCTTATTTAATGTGCTGGCCGTATAATATCAGCCAATCATGGCTTGTCGGAGTCACTCATATCATATAAAGTCAGGGATATTATGAAATCCTCACCGCTGCCGCCGCGTCACCACATATCCTTTTTTTTAACACAGTAACCCAACTTTCCCTATATAGACCTTAGCGCGAGGAAGAACTGTATTGATGTACACTAGTAGATCAGATTTTACTCACTACAGGCAGATTTGTTTTGTGAAATATCTCAATTTTACACTGTGACGTAACACCTCCCAGACTTTCCATGCCCCCCCCAGCCATCTCTCCTCTCGCAGTGTAAGTCCATGTCAAACATCTGAATCCTGGCTGGACAGCACACCTGTTCACAATCATCCCATCTGCCGCCGATCAACGATTCGGATTTCTCCCCCCCTCTTGCCAGATTATTCAGAAACCCATTTGGTTGTCCAGATTTTTTATTTTTTTGTAAACATGAAAGTTTTTTCTGTTTGATTTTTCTCGACACCCAGGATCAAACCTCCTCATCTGAACCGCAATCAAGCTGCAGAAGAGCATCCCTCACCTCCCCAGCACTCACACCAGCTTTTATTCTTTCACATTCATTTAGAAAAAACCACACCACTCATCTCTTGAGTCTGTTCCAAGGTGCAACTAAGATGCAACACCTGCATCAGTCGGAGACGGACGGGGAGTCATTTCTATCCCAGAACTTCTTCTTATGGTTCATCGTCCGAGCGGAACTCAGACAAAGTTTGTTAAAGTTCGCTGCTACCTCTGCCTGGAATGAGCCGACTGATCACTGCTCCTAGACCTGATCCTTGATGTCAGGGCCTTTAGACAAACACATATGATTCTTTTTGATTTGACTGTTACTGATTTAGGAATGAATTGTTATTTATGTCTGTGCGTCTGTGTTTCTGCAATACTTTTTTTTCGACCGGGATGTTCTTGTAAAAAGAGATAAATTTGTATTGTATACAAATTTCCGGTTAAGATTCAACTACGACTAGTGAACCGTATCCTACCCGATAGCAAGGGGATATCCCCAAAAAGCCCCCATGTCCCCTGTGTTGCACAAGCAATCACCCTGACTGAACTAATTAAATGTGAAGTTCGAAAAACATTGTTTTTTGTAAAAAAAAAAAGAAGAAGAAAATCTCCCACTAGTGAGTAAAATATGAACTTTTAGAGTAAAATATCATAAATACGAGATAGATCTACTAGAGCCGATTCGTATTCACCAGAGCTGGACTAAATCGGACCAACAGTTGAAAAATGATCGTCTGAAAACTTTTGGAGATAAAGCTCCACCTCATGTTGGAAATATATAACTGACCTATCTCAAAATCAATCCAGTGCTTCCTCATCCTAAGATCTATGTGTTTGTATAATTTGAGAATGATCCATGAAACTGTTTTTGAGTTAGAGCATTAACACAAAGGATCCGTGGCGGCGGTCGCGGCGAGGACGATTTTCCAGGGATTTCCTAAAGTTTTTAATCCGATTGATAATTTCACTCTCCTCCGGATGTAACTTAAAGTAATTCAAGGATCTTTTATTAAAGTTTTATACCCACATATAGCTTAGTGCGAGGAAAGAACTGGGTAGATTTTTGGTTTTTGGTCAGTTGTAAAGTTCTGACCGTGGCGAGGGGGCTTTATTCACAAAAGTGTTTTCGTAGATAAATTCTCAAACATTAGTCCAATTATGTCCAAATTTGGTGCGTATGATTCGACTCGGGGAGATCTATCATGTATATATCCTATTTTACTCAACAGGGGTAGATTCTTTTTACGTAAAAAACTGTTTTCCAAACACACCTCAATAACTTCTATACCCCAAAGACTTTAGCAAGAGGAAGAACTGGGTTGATTTTGGGAACTCAACTTTATTTATAAGCACATTTAAAAAACAACAGAGTTGTCCAAAGAAATGTAGTCAATAAAAACATAGGCACATGATTAAAGCACCATGTTTACATCAAAGGAAAGCAGTAAGACCAGAAAGAATGAAATGCCCAACAATTTATCCTGGACTAAAAGCCAAGGAATAAAAATGAGTCTTAAGGTGAGATGTAAAAACAGACAGAGTGGGGGCTGCCCTGACATGAGGGGGGAACTCATTCCACAGGTTAGGGGTTGTATTTCTGACATTAGAGGGAGGTTTATCTCTGAAGCATTTGTCCCATTTAGTGCAAATTTGGTGCATATGAATCAGTTGCAGGAGATCTATCCTGCATACATCTTATTTTACCTTAATAGTTCATATTTTACTCAACAGGGGGAGCTTTTTACAAAAAAAACAAAAAACAAAACAGTTCTTAGAATATAACTTCTGGACTATTGTCGGATTAAATCCAAATTGAAGGCATTTAAATTGACTCAAAGAGATTTATCTTGTAAATAACACATTTTACTCTAGTGGTTCATATTTGACCCACTAGGGGGCTTTCTACATCAAAAATACTGTTTTCTCTAAATAACTCATTTTTGATTGGTCCTAAATTTCTAACACTAGGTGGAGCTTTATCGACAAAAGTTTCTTGGGAGGGTCCTGGACGACGGCGAAGGTTTACTTTTAAATGTCTCTTAATGGTTAATATAACCGTCAGGGAAAAAAAATTAATGCAAAAAGCACATGGAGAGTAAAGCCCTCAGATAAAGTGATGATTCGGCCATGTCACGCAGGTGAGAATTCAAGCCTGTCAATTTGGGTGTGCGTGTGTGTGTGTGCGTGTGTATGTGTGTGTGTGTATTTTCTGTGTCTCCAGGGCGGAGGAAGTGAGGGACACAGCTGTCTAAAATCACTGTTGGGACAGAGACTAACCTGGGGTCTGCTTGGCCGTCATGCATACACACACACACACTCACGCATACATACACACACACACACACAAACTCACATACAAACACACGCACACACACACACACTCATGGAAGAAGCGTGGTGCACACTACACCACAGCCTTGGGGTCAGAACTCACTGGCCTTGAATTACATTTGTCAACATGACAGAACAGAAGTGGAGTGGAATTATTGTTTCACCTGGGCTTGGCCTGGGTGTTAAAGTGCCCCGTGGCTCCTCGTGCACTACTTTGCTGTGCTCCCTTTTCCATCACACACACACACACACACACGACACACACACACACACACACACAAAACCATGACGAGTACCCACCCACCTGAGAAAAAAAAATACAGTTTTAAAAATGAAAATCTTACGAGTAAATTGAAAAACTATTTCAGAATGAATTTAACTGATAAGTTATTATAACTGTAAAATATAATTAAGAGATTCAAGAGATTTCTACTACTATCATACCTGTAGCTGTTACTCACGGAAACAGTCGTGTGACATCATGCACCAACCATGTCAACTTTACATTAAGGAGAAAATGCTGCAAATTTAGAAAATAATAATATTTATGGTGAAATAAAGAATTGTTGATTCTTGACTCGTGTGTCAACTATTATATCTTTGCAATTTTTAAATGTAAATGCACCAGTCACTCAGCCGAGCAACAGTTTGAGCTACTGCGGATGAAACGTGTCCGGTAATGTTTGGGGTCAAGGGTCATCAGGGAGCAGTTTTTCAACCTAAATAAATTAAAGTTGATGTTTTATTTTGAGGACTTAATAGAAAAAATATTGTTTATTTGCACCATTATTTGTTTTAATAGCGTCTGTAATTGCGCATTTACAGATACAATGATTTATGCAAGGTGATAAAGACTGATTATGGATTTAGTCTTTATTACATTGTTATTACATACTTACGTAGTGATAATTCTTACTCAAAACTTTTAAATCAAAATATCGGACATTGGGGTCCGTCAGACCACCAGAAATAGTTAATAAGGTTAATGTTACAGCTGCAGTGTGCAGCACCTGAGATTTTAGGAGTATTAATTGAATAAAACTGAAAAATACTGACGTCCATGTCAATGCAAGAGAGGAGCAAAAAGTTATAGATAATAGTATTACACTTCAGATCTCTGGTTTAACATATATGAATATGAGACAAATCAACAGCTAGCTCATGTCAACCGGTCCGACATAGGCTTAATTTCTTAGAACTTCGATATAAATAAAAATATGTTAATCCTCACTATCCTGTGTTTTTATAAATTATTTGATTTTGTCGTTGGTCCTCCCTCCCATGAAAATGTCCTGCCGAAGGAAAAATGCTACCAGGAAAAATCATATTATTAATAAATAATCATATTATTATTTAGGACTAAGGAGAATAAAAAAATAATTGAATATGTTTAATGAAAGAAACCAAATGAATAAAGGAAGCATAATTAAACAACATTAAATTAAATTAAATATAATTGAAAGCAATAATAATGGATTCCATCAAAAATAATTGAAAATATCAAATAAACTGGTCAAATAAACCATAATAAATACAATTCTAAATAAGTGTATAAAATAATTAAATGATCAAATAAACAAATCAACTTTCATAAATAACCCAATCCAAAAAAAAAAAAGAAGAAGAAGAATACATAAACTGGTAAAATATACAAATATAAAACCCAAATAAATGAATACTATATCAGAAAAATGAAAGCAGAGAAGGTATTTGGGTATAAAGTAAATCCCCATACTTCCATTTATATACAGGTAGGTACTGCCGAATATTGAGGTTTTTCTTCTGTAATTATAATTCTGAACTACCGTCACTGCTACTAATTAATGAATAAATGTTCTACCGCAACTTTTTTTTCACAACAAAGAAACAAGAAGAAAATAAAACTCTTATAATAAAACTACACCGGTTATTAATTGCTGCCTTTCTGCGCAATTTGTGTAGTAATCCGAGTTTCTTACTTGGGTAGCGTTCATTACAGCGTCCTCAGGGCTTATGGCTCCAAATATATTTTTACAGCCATCTGCGCCAGTTGGCTATTCATAATCACTACACTGTGTGCATTTGCGCCTCTGTGTGCGTGTGTGTGTGTATATATGTGATTTTTTACCAACCCTACATAGTGCAGTGGATAAAGAGAGTCATCAGCGGCACTTGGCTCAGGCGCTGTGCCTCTGTGGTAGACGCTGTGATGCCAACATAAATGGCAATAGAGGAGTTTAAATGTCACTCATGCATACACAGAGACACATGCAGAGTTTTGAGGGATGAGTCTTAATGCAGTACCATTGGTTCCTTGGCACAGACTGTTAGCCAGACTGGTATGTGGTCTGGGGTAAGTGGGGAGGCGTTGGCTGGGCTGACACTACCAGACGTGACATACTGCACTCTATTCCCTCCTTCTCTAACTGTTGTTCTGTCTCAGAGCCGTGCAGTGAGTCTACATGACACCAGAGAGATGATGCAACTTAACGTAAATCAGCCCTGTAGTCTCAACCTGACCTCTGTGCCAGACCCCAAAAGTATGATTTTCACATAATATACTGCAAATCGCATGCGATATATAAACTATACGTTCGGTAACTTATGTGCTAATACTTATTCTGATAGAGATGTATGTGCCAAACAAAAGAGCGAGGTTATTAACCTTAACTATGGTTAGGGTTTGGATAAACCAATGAAAACAGTGGCATGAACCGATCTGTAGCTCCAAAAGGAGGGCTCTAATATCTAAAATCCTGTTTTCAAAGCCTGTTCAAAGCAGGAATGGTGCGTCTTTATCGTACTACTCCATTCTTTATAAATGCAATGAAGCCATAACGGGCTGTTCCACCTCGCTAACACCAACAGAGGTAGTACCAGAGCTGATTCAGACTTCTGTGTGACCATTTTATTGATAAATTACGTGTCCAACCAGATCACTTGAAAAGAAGTAAAATGCAGTTCAATGAGGAGAGAAAGAGAATTAATTAAATACGAATGTTTGTGAGAACAAACTATGTGACAACTAATCCATCAAACAGTGTTTTGGTCAATCTTGATTGAGTTAGGGTTGATTCAATTTAGTTGCTTGGATCATGTCCAATATAACTAACCACGATTGATTGAAATGAGTTTCTTCGATTAGCTTCACTTACTTTACTTGGAATATGCCCAACTTTATTTAATAGTGTTTGTTCAACTAAGTTTTCAGTGGGAAAAATTAGCCTAGTTAATGGAGTTCATCAGAACCAAATAAAGGAAGTTGGCCCAACATACTGTAAACAACACAAACCAATTTGATCGTCTGGAAATAATTTCCATGATTTAATAATTCAATTAATCCATAAAAAAACTCTTCCAGTACAAACAGTAGCAAAAAATGTAGGTTTCAGAACAGCTTGCATCAAGGTTGGGAACAAAACACGACAAACGAACACGGAAACACGATCCTGACAGTTACTGAACCTTGTAAAAAGTGAAGTTGTAGAGTTTTAGGCACGCCCCTGCAAACATTCAATTATTTTGTGAAAATAATCATTTTACATTCCAGTAGCAGCCTTTTTTGTAGATAAGTGTAGATAAGGACTTTCCTTGTGGAGATATTGCCCAATATCTGTCCAAAAAGGGGTTTAAGAAGAACAGTTAGTGTCAAATTATAACGCTTTTAATGAATTATGGGAAATGTAGGGTCCGGTATCCACTCAGTGATGAAAACCTTTCAGCGGTCAGGTGATGTTTGATCTGAGAGCTTGTCCATATATATTCTCTTTCTTCTCTACACTCCCCTCTAACCTGCCTCCTTCTCTCAGATGAATTAGTCATATTACAGGCAAAGAGTGTTTGGCATTCGTTATCTGCACCGTGATGCATGTGCCATTTTAGCCAATTTAGCCAAGGTCTTTTCTGCCACTCCATTCAAGCCCAGCCTGGCAGGCCCCGGAGGATTCTAGGCTCAGCCAGCCTGGCGCCTCTCCCAGCTTGGCCGATGGATGACTGTGGATGACAATGGAGGACTCGCAGGAATGACTGGAGAGGGAGCTGGAAGAGAGCAGCGAGGAGGACAGAAGGAGAACTTTAGTAGAAGCATGATCAAAAGTGGAGTTTTATTTAAAATGCATGTGCAGAGAAGTATTTTGGGCCTGAGAGTGTGGGGAGTTGATTTATTCTTCGGGCTTGTTATAAGGGCCGGTTTACGATTGTATTGTTTAAATGAAAACTCTCCTAACCGATCAGCTATTCCAAGAAGAATGCCAAGAAGTAAGAAGTCTAGAAAGTTTGGTGAGCAAAGAAAACGACGGATTGTCACGACACCTCAGCAGGATTCCAGTGACCATGAACGCGGCGCTATACTGGGACTTCAATCCTCCGAAATCCAGGGGATTGAATGAACAATTGGGCTTTTTTAGGGATATTTTTAGGGATATTCCCTTTAATTAAAACTGGATCTATGCTGTCAGCCCTGACGGTTTTAATTTGAAAGCAGGACTGAATAATAAATCGTGGCAGTAACGATGGCAGTAAGTGTTAGAATTGTGGCTCAAGCAAAGCAATTTCTTAAAAACCTAACCAAACAGAATATATGCTGGGTCCATCACGGTTTGCCCTTTCGCACAAACAGCACACACTTTCAGAGCCCTGAGCCGTCTAATTTGCCGTTTTCACCCCTGTCACTGTTCGAACGCTTCAAAGTGCAGCCATATGCATGCTGCCATTGTTGAGAAATCAGAATTATTTGGCCAGTTCTGTTGGAGGGCATAACATTTCAGCATGCAGGAGCAGCAGAAAGGGGCTAACATGTTCTGACACCAGAGAAGCGGTGGGTTAGAAGCTCCCCGGCTGACGTCAGGGTGCTCCCACCCCCGTGGCATTAATGTGAGGCATTAATGCCATCGCATTCAACTTTCACCTCTCGCCTGAGTAGCTGTGAGGATCGCTGCTGACACAAGACAGCGGACACTGATCTCCGGCCAGGGAAATAAATGTTTTTCCCATCACGACAAAAGGAAAGGACGATTGAGAATCGTCCATGAGTATTTGGGATTAAAACAGGAGCTGCAGTGGAGGGATTAGGAGAGGAGGTTTCATGTTTGGTTTTCTGTTTTTGTCGCTCCAAATGGTCAGCAGCTGTCGATCTTGGAAAGCGGAAAAGTTGTTGGAGACTTCAGAACATATTTTCAGAGTTGTTCATCCAAGAGTTAGAAAGACAAACAGTGTTAGTGATTAATGAGAGGCAGGAGGTGGCACTGCAACGGAGGACGGGTCCAAGTTAATTATCATGCCATAAGTGCTGCTTTCAACTTCACACACGCACACACACACACACACACACACACACACACACACACACACACACACACACACACACACACACACACACACACACACAGTGTATGATACACATACTGTATGAGTGTTGGCTCTGTATAACACTGTTTATGTTATTCTACATAGGCTGTGTCACATTAATTGCCTGAAAACAGGCGTCACAAGGATTGGATGATGGGAAAAAAAATCTGTGAAATAATGTCATCCTGTTTCGAATCAGTTGGTAAAATAAGATGTTTTCTTTTAATGACAGCCATGTATGTCTATTCCGTTACATGTTTCTGTAATGTCGGCATATTTTGATTAGCAGAATATTCTTACATTGAACATTGAGGCAGATCTAGATCACATAAATACATTTATAAAAAGGAAATACATTATATGTTATATCATACCATGATACCATAAAATCATCGTGACTCTCTCCTTTCACCAGTGTCCACCAGGGTTACGTTCTTGGCTGGTGCTACAGCCAGTTTGGAGTTGGTTGCAGACGTTAACCTTTTAAGAACCAGTAGGTGGGTTTACTTGGACACTTTCCTCCTTTCAGTATGAAATTATTCTGAAAGGATATTCCTGTATTGACTGTTTTCCATGAGCAGTGATCTAATCGGAAATGTTGTTTACATGCGCCGAGACATCAGATATTATCACTTTTTATATTAGTTACCAGTGAGGCCGTGTTGTCTGGGAAACTCACCTGAAATGTTATGTTAACCTCAACATCATCGGACGAGCAGAAACTCCTCATCATCCGCTTTTATTCTGAAAACCCAGATCCACCGATGGTCAGAGGTCTTTGATTCATTCATTCTCCAAAAGGATCCTGTTTGTCTGTTTGTTTGCAAGAATTCGGGAAAAACTAAAGGACTTGCATGAAACTTTACCCAAAGGTGGGTTTCGGCATATTGCATATGCCAATATACACGTACTACATATATAGATATGATGACATTAAATCATGTCCTGACAATGTGTCATCATAATTATGTTTTCTTAATAGAGCATTTTTCGCATTATTTTGCAATAACTCATCATTACATAGATTTGTAATGAAATGCAATCATTACAAATCTATGTAATGATTGCATTTCTACAATCTAGAAGCTCCCTAAACAGTAGTGCTGACATCATCAGTTTTACAGTCTAGTTTAATATTGTTATTCCGTTTAGATTTTTTACAAAATACATGTTATTACATTGCAAATGTATTATTCTGGTTGTGTAACTCATTTGGTTATTTGTCTGATTCTTTTCATACCAACATTACTTGATTGTTATTATTATTATTGGTTAAGCACGGCCAAATGCCAACGACTCTCTATCTACCAACACTTACTGGTTACCGGTATAAATTCTCTGATTCCCCACCGGAAAGTCAGAACTGAAGAAGCATCTTGGACGGAAAGTGAAATGCCTTCAAGCCAAAACAGAGGCCCAGTTTCTTTGCATTCAACCCATATAGATTATGACATGGATGAAGGAGAATCCGGCATATCTGCTGTGGGACCCATCAAATAATGACTTACTGTCGCTGGAGTCCTACTGGTGAAATGACAAATGGTCAGTTTCCAAGAGCATGTGACATAATCTTTAACTGCATCTTGATTAACACAACACCTACGGTACATTAGGATATCTATTGAGATCAATAGGGGATTTAATTAATTAGAAAGAATCCTTAATGAGGTGATCTAACTGATTCTGATCACAATAATGTTTTCCGTGGACACACAGTTGTGCCTCAGCGGAGTGCTTTTCTAGTTTGTCACATCTTCATATCTTCTGCTCATCTCTTCCGTCCGTTCGCGACGTCCTTCGTCTTCATCGCCCTCTTACCGCTCAGACTTCTGCCTCCTTCTCCGGCGACTGTTGCTCCCTACTCCTTCCCTCTCATCATAATCGGCTCTAAATTAGCTCACACACAAGTAATGAAGCATCTCCGGAAATATCTGATCACCTGTTTAAACCTCGATTGAAAAAATATTTCCCATCTGACCTCAGAATCCGTCAAAAGCGAAACAAAGAATCTCGATTATTTTAATATCGCATTACTTCATCAGTCAGAGATCGTTAGCTTTGATAGCTTTGCTTTAAAGAGGCCTGACATTCTCTCGGTGCACGTGAGCGTGCGTTCCTCCACGTCCCTTTTTATTCTCCTCGCCTCCCTTCATTGAAGATAAATGTCTTGATATGGCGTCTGTGCGCGCAGGAGATGTCCTCAATACTCAGCAGGTAACCATTCCATTAAAGTTGGCGAGAGTTTTTTAGAGGGCTCTCGTTCACCTCGCGCTCGTTTGGCTCTTGATCTCACTGTGCGACTAACACTCTCACCACATTAAAAGAACGGCCCGGGTCCCCACTGCCTACGGAGCATATGGAGATGACTAGGTAAGAAAAAATTTAAAACACAGACTCCCCAGGCTGCCACATAAAGCAGACATCAGAGGGAGAAGGGTTTTTTTTCCACTTTTTTAACTGTTCGGCGTAAGATTAGAGCCCTGATAAAAGGAAAAGGTAGATTTTTTTGAGTGTAGAACATGGAAAAAAACGAAGTTTACTTGGGTGTATCCACGCATTCAGTTGTTATATTTAGACTGGAATGATGATGACGGGACTCTGTTACATCATGTAACATGAACTCTTACTTCCTGTTGTTAAACTTAGTATCATCAAAGTTTAAAGGCATCAGTCCCACGTTATTAACGTCTAAAAATCAGATTTGATTCATCCAGGAAAATCAATATCAGCTGGCAAATTCTCTTTGGTTGACGTTTCGATGCAGATAACACTCCTGTTAAAAACCAGACCTATGCTGTCATCCGTGACAGCAGGCATGTGTTCCCGAAAAGTCATCTTTCCCCCCCGTTGTTTAAGCAATCCCAGTGATTGAACACCTCACATTAAAAGTTATTTCCACAGTATTTTTGGTAAAAAAAAAAAAAATTATAAAGTGTCCCTTAAAGTGAGTAAAATATGAACTTTAAGATTAAAATATTGGTAAAATATGATATAAACAACATAAATATCCTCGAGTTGATTCATATGATCCAAATTTTGACTTAATTGGACCATTATGTCGGAAAACAATTGGAGATAAAGCGCCCCCTAGTGTCAAACATACAACCAATCTTTCCCAAAATCAAGCCAGTTCTTCCTCGCACTTTGGTCTGTTTAGGTATAAAATTTGAAATTGATCAATGAAATAATTTTAGACATATCACGTTAAAACGAAGAATTAGAGGTGGCGATTGCGATTATATAATACCTACGACTTTTGGAGGATATAACTAGCCCACTCTGTCGTCCGCAGCAGCATATATTCCTGAAAAGCCCCCAAACCACCACTTTATACATCAATCGGCCTTATTGAACTCCTTAAATTAAATGTGTAGTTATGTCTGAAAAACAGTGTTCTTCATTAAAAAAAAAACCTAGCGAGTAATAAATAAATTATTAGCGAAAAATATGATGAATATAAGATTGATCTCCTCAAGTCGATTCATATACACCAATTTTTTTTTGACTAAATCAGAAAACAGTTTTGCAATTAAAGCTCAACCCTAGTGTTGGAAATAGAGAACAAACCTTTTCCAAAATCAATCCAGTTCTTCCTCACACTTAGATCAATGCTAATATAAAACTTGAAAATGATTTCTATGAAACATTTTATGAGTTATCGCCTCAACACGAAGGATCTGCGGCAGCGACGGACGCAGCGATGATGAAATAGGAAATATTATAATTCCTGAAAGCTTTCAACAGCAATTAAATTGATCCGTGGAAAGAAAAAAAATGGTGGATGTTACAAAGTGGAGGGGTGAATAGCAAAAAACTGAAAATTCATGACTGCTACCAACAATTTTCTAATAAATGTTTGATTGATTGATTTATTTTACTTTAGCGGAATTGATTTTTGCACATATAGTTGCGTTTTTGTTTATTCAACCTATAATAGTAAAATTATTTTAAGAATAATCCATGACGGAAATTCTTGTTACTAGCATCTTAAAAAATCTCTCGTTTCCTCATGCAGTACCTTAAAGTACCTTTAGGGATACTAATACCGAACATTTGATGTTACTATAGTTACCGGTGGCAAGAGTTCAATTCAATTTATTCAAATTTTTGTGCATGTGTTTGTTTCTTACAGATTTTGAATACATTCATTGATTAGGGTTAGTATTATAGGTAAACATTCAATTTCATGTTTCCTAATAACCAGGAAAGGAACTTTTCCTCCTGCAATAATAATAATAATAATACATTTAATTTATAACGCACTTTACATTTGGATCAAATCTGAAAGTGCTACAAGGTAAAATCAGATAAAAGCATCAATAAAAAATATAATAACTACTATATAAAAACATGACCAAACAGCAGCAATGTTAATTAAAATTTATAAGTTCTGATAAAGAGGAAAGTTTTAAGTCCTTTTTTAAATGTGTCAGTCGTCTGTGGAGCCCTCAGATGGTCAGGGAGGGCATTCCACAGACGAGGGGCAGCAGAACAGAAGGCCCGATCAGCCATGGTGCTGAGCTTAGTCCGGGGAAGGAGGAGGCGGTATGAGTGGGTAGAACGGAGGGATTGTGTTGAGGTCAGTGGGGTGAGTAGTTCTTTTAGGTAGGGGGGTGCGTTACCATGGATACACTGGTGAGTGAGGAGAGAGATCTTATAATCAATCCTGGTGGA